>PVJN01012595.1:0-25747 GCA_004026805.1 Lasiurus borealis
CTTTCAGGGCCTTTAAGGAAGGTGGAAGGGATCAAGATGGTGGCGATCATGGGTTCCCAAGGAGTGAACTGACATCTTGGCTTCACTTCCATTATCCAAGCAAAGAGTGCCTCAGGGAAAACCAGGACAGGGCCTAGTCGGGTCTCCATCTTTTATATATATAAAATCAATAAAGATATATATAATCTTTATCTTATATGTAATCAATATATATATATGTATATATATAATCTTTATCTTATATATAATCAATAAAGATATATATATGTATATATATAATCTTTATCTTATAATATAAGCAATAGTTATATATCCTGTTTCCCTGAAAGTAAGACATCCCCTGAAAATAAGACCTACTTCCAGTTTTGCCTCTCGCTGTAATATAAGGCATTCTCCTGAAAATAAGGGCCTCCCTGGAATATAAGGCCCCTGAAGCTACCGTAAGGCGTCTGACTCCTGATTTAAAGAGACCTCGCACTGCCTAAAAGGCTCCAGCTGCACTGCGGCCAATCAGTGAGCTGGTTTGTGATGATAACTACTACTGTACTGTATACAGGTAATAAATTTCCTTTTGTATTTTTTTGTTCAACAATAAATGTGTACCGTATTCTTTTTCATGAAAAAATAAGACATCCCCTGAAAATAAGACCTTGCGCATCTTTGGGAGCAAAAATTAATATAAGACACTGTCTTATTTTGGGGGAAACAGGGTATATATCTTTATTGATTTCAGAGAGGAAGGGAGAGTGGAAAAGAGATAGAAACATCAATGATGACAGAGAATCATTGATTGGCTGCCTCCTGCACATCCCCTATTGGGGATCAAACCTGCAACCCTGGCATTGAACCTGGGACCCTTTAGTCTGCAGACTGACCCTCTGTCCACTGAGCCAAACCAGCTAGGGCTCCATCTTAATCTTCCCTATGTTATCTTTCTTCTCAATGCAAGTGGTCATCTTGAAATATCTTCTTTCAGTGTCTAGAAACAACTTCTACATCTGCCTCTAACTCCCATCACATCACCCCCTGTCTCTCTTCCTCTGTGAAGGGACCATTTGACATATTGAATCTCTTGTATACAGGGGAATAGGTGGACATAGTGGTCATCTTGCTTAGGACATCCCCTAAGTGGATGAGCAAACTGTCCCCAATGATCTATCCCTCTCCTCAATGTCTAGTTTTGGAGGAATAGGTTTGCTAACTTGTTCTGGTTCTTTAGAATCAGGACAATCTATATGGCAAGTTGAAAATTCCAGCATTTTTGAGTTGGAAAGATGCTAGACATGTGTTTGGAGATGAAAGTGGCTAGATGTGGGGAAGGAAGCATATGGGAACGGGGGAGTGCTGGGGGCCCTATCTGGGGGCCCAAAGGATGTGGGTTTGATGTAGCTGCTAAAAGCTCGAGAATGGGGTGTGGTGAGATAACCTGCCTGGGCTCTAGACAGTTTACAGGGGCGAGGCAGGCCTATGTGTGAGCTGAAGTCATAGAAATGAGGGGTCCCCAGAGGTCCAAGCGGGGGAGAGGGTGGCAGCAAAAGGCCATCTCCAGGGGTTTTGCCAAGGCTCGGGCTCACACTGACTCCTTGAACCTTGTAGTAACCATTAGTTGGGTCCTGAGGAGACAAATGAGATTTGTGAGTATGTATACGTGGGTGAGGACCACTGATGGAGACTGAGTCAGACGTAGTGGGAGGCAAAAGATAGAAATAGGAGCAGGCAGAGACAGAAAGACAGACGTATAGACTGGTAGGAAGACCAAGTAAGATAAACACAGTGACAAGAGAGAAAGGAACAGAAAGAGATGGGCAGAAAGAGACAGAAGGATATAGGCCTGCTGAGGGATGATGGTGTGGAAGGAGGTGCAGAGGGAGCAAGAGAGAGAGATTGAGACCAAGATACTTATTCACACATCTGCCCACCAGCCTCATGGCTTTGATTTTGTGTCATGCCCTGTGCAGCTGCTGGATAGGCCTTGCCCTGTCCTCATGGAGATACTAGGCCAAAGGAGAAGTGACAGATGACCAGACAGAGCCCAAAGGAATCAGCACTGCACCGGGGTAAGTAAGGCAGAGTGGCTGGGACTGTGGTGATGGGACTTTATGGAGAAGCACAGGCAAGATTATTGGGGTTGTGATGGGGGAACCTTCAGCACAGAGATCCGGAGAAAGAAGCCCAGATCAGAGTGGCTTTGGCTATGAGAGTCAAAACATGGACAGAATGATCATAGCTGGGAGGAAAGAAAGGAAGGAAGGAAGGAAGGAAGGAAGGAAGGAAGGAAGGAAGGAAGGAAGGAAAGGTTTTCTAGAACCAGAAATGTATGAATTGAGACTAGAGGAATTGAAGGAGAGAATTAGGTAGATATGGGAAGGAAGTTAGGAGGGGTTTAGGCCAAGAGAGTAGCAGAACAGCGTGTGCTAGGTACAGAGGAGAAAGAAAAGGTACTCTAAAGGTGGGGCAAGTCTGGGGAGATGTGAGGCAGGTGTGGGACCTGGTAAGTGAAAGGGGCCTAGGGAGGCAACCAAGGTGAGGCGACCAGGAGGCCTGAAACATGAGTATGACAGGGAAAGCACAGAGTGAACCTGGATCTGGGACTAAAAATGGAAGGCAAGGCTAGAACACATATGTGGGCTGAGACAGCAGATATGCAAACGAGAATGTGAAGGTGGGTGAGACAGCCCAGGAGGCATGAGAAAGAGGACAGAGGGGGCTAGATCCCTGCTTTGTGGACAACAGAATAAAGGAAGGGACAGGGTAGTGAGAGTTGGAGACACAGAAAAAGGAGTCCTTTCTCTTCCAATGCTCACCTTTATCTCCAGAGCCCCTTCTTTATCCAGAACCAGGTCACTGCTGTCCATGTGCATGATGGGGCCCTGGAGGAGGATGCTTAGTGAGAGGGAGTGGCCAGAGGATCCTCTGACCCCAGATGGGGTCTAGGCTCAGGAAAACAAAGAGCCCAGGGACATATTGGATCTAGGGCGTAACTTGGGCAGGGGCATATTTGAATCGGGGGGACATTTGGGTTTGGGGTTAATGTTGGGACTAGGGCCCAATTTGAGTTTAGGGGCCCAGTTAGGACTAGGTTATAATTTGGGTCTAGAGGTACAACTAGGTCTGGATCCCTGGCTTCCTACCTTGTCCTCACTGCTGTTTGCCTCCTCTTCCTCAGGGCCCTGCAAACTGGAACCACGGCTGCTGCCTGGCATGTGAACCTGGGTCTTTTGCTTGGAGAAAGAGGCTGAGGCCAAGGACAGTGGGTGAGGGTGGGAGGACGGAGGCAGCGCTAAGCAATGGGTAGGGTCACAGTTTGGGGAGACCAATGGGCAGGAACATAGAGGACTTGGAGAATTGGGTTACAAGGCGAGGAACCACTGTGAGCCCTGGTCTGCCAGGGCAAGTAGTATTGACCTTGAGAGAATGTAGTTAGGGCTTCAGGAAGGAACCCGGGCCTGAAGGTGAACCAGTCTCCACCAGGGGCTAGAGAGGCAGCACTGGGCCAGGTCCCAGGGCCAGGCTTTTAGGGTTCTGTATTTGAGGGCCTGCCAGTGAGCAGGGCAAGCATGGGGTTTGGTTTGTTTGTTTGTTTTTTTAGGGGGGGGGGGTTGGAGTAATCCTCAGATACTAACCCTTGGCTTGGCACCAGCAGCAGAGGGCCACCCCAGTGATGACGATAATGAGAGTTGTGGCCAAGGAGGTCACCCCAGCCACAATCCAGATAGTAGGCAGCACATCTGCAGGCAGAAGAGGGGTGCTCTGAGGAGGACCTGGGGAACAGCACCAGGGCTGGGGTTGGTGTCTCTGGGTTCAAAAGTTGCCAGATTTGGAGATACCCAAGGTTTATAATACCCTGGGGTTAAGGGCTCGTGAAATTGGGGTTTCACAAGTAAACTCCCTGGCTTTAGGGAGTCTTAAAATATGAGGGATTTTAATTTTGGAGATTCCCATTTTGGGAGCATCAAAATGTGAGGGGTGTTTCGGTTTAGGATTCTGTATTTGATGTAATTAAAATAATCTCAGGATTTAATGGACTTATAGTTTTGAGGCTCTCAAGGTTTAGGGGGTCTTTGCATTCGGAGGTCCTCAGTTTGTGGATTGTAGACGTTGAGGGTTGGGGTCCTCAGATTTGTGGGTCTTCAGGCTGCGGGTCTCACCTCTGCGGCCCAGGCTGATCCAGGCGGCTCCCTCACCCAACCGGTTGCGAGCACTGCAGTTGAAGCCCCGGCTGAAGTCAGACTCCTGGGTTCCCGAAATGTGTAGCACAGACACCAGGCCTGGACCCTGTCCAACTCGGCCCTCCGGGGCTGGGAACGTCTCCACCAGGAACCGACCCTGGGAACCTTTCTCCAGGAAACCCTCATCCCAAGACCAGACCTTGGGGCACAAAAGGCGATCGATCAGAGGAGACTGGGGAGGGGGGAGGGAAACAGCCAGGGTGTGGGGGAATCCGAGGTAGTCATGCAGCTCAGGGAGTTTGGCTGGGAATTCGGGGATCATAGCTCGGGACACTTCCTTACCACGGCCTCTGGGGCGGGGGAGGCGAAGACTAGACACTGGAGGCGGGCGGGGGCCCTCAGAAAAGCAGGCGAGGAATGCAGGGCGGTCACTACCGGGGGAGCTTGTTTGGAGATTGTGGTTCAGTCAGAGCAGAGGCCCCGCCCTCCCAACCAAAGCCTGTTTCTTTCTTTTATTTTTCTACTTGTTCATCCATTTATTCACCCATCCACCAAGCCATTCATCCAATAAATCATCTAAAAAACCATCCGTCTGGCCATCCATCCATCCATCCTTCCACCCAACCATCCAAAGCCTGTTTCAATAAGGCCGGCCACGCCCTCCTCACTAACCCCAACCAACCAGGCTACCCCCGCAACAAACTCACCTTCACTACCTCCCACTGGGACCCCCAGGCCCCGCCTCTATGAAGCTTTCGCTCTCGAGGCCACACCCTCCCATTTATAGCTCTGCCCATCCCAGCCCTTCAGGGAGCACCGTCTTCTCACCATTCACCGTCAACCTAACCCCCGCAGCGCCGCCCCCTCGGCCAGAGCGCCCCGCCTCGGCCCTGCACTCGTAGTCGCCTGCGTCCTCTGGCTCGACGGAGGGGAGTCGCAGCGTGGGCCCGTGGCCCAGCACCTGGGAGACGGAGGGGAGACGCAGCGTGGGCCCGTGGCCCAGCACCTGGGAGACGGAGGGGAGACGCAGCGTGGGCCCGTGGCCCAGCACCTGGGAGACGGAGGGCATCAGGGGCAGGGCCTTGGGAGGAAGCCCCTTCCGCTGCAGGCCACCGGTACTAGCCAGACGCGGCCGTACCTGTGCACCCCCGTGGCGAGTCCAGGTGACCCGTGGGGGCGGGTTCCCGCGCCAGGCACAGCTGAAGAAAGCTTCGTCCCCCTGGTCTACAGACAGCGGCTCCGGCTTTGCCTGTAGAATGGGTCCGACTAGAGGAAAGATAGGGTCACATGACCTCGAGGGCTGCACCTTCCGGCCTGGGGTCAGCCGCTCAGATTTGGCAACCTCGCCAGCCGTGCATCGCTCAGTGGTTTGAGCATCGATGTATGGACTAGAAGGTCACAGTTCCAGTCCTGGTTAGAGCACATGCCTGAGGGAGTGCGGGGTGGGGGTGGGGAGTAAGGGGGTGCAGGAGGTAACCAATTTATGATTCTCTTTCGTTATTAATGGTTCTTTCCCTCTTCCCTTCTCCCTTCCTCTCTGAAATCAATTAAAATATATTTAAAGAAAAAAGAATTCGCCGAAACCGGTTTGGCTCAGTGGATAGAGCGTTGGCCTGGGGACTGAAGGGAACCAGGTTTGATTCCGGGCAAGGGCATGTACATTGGTTGCGGGCACATCCCCAGTAGGGGGCGTGCAGGAGGCGGCTGATCGATGTCTCTCATCAATGTTTCTGGCTTTCTATCCCTTTCCCTTCCTCTCTGTGAAAAGTCAATAAAATACATTAAAAAAAAAGAAAAAAGAATTCTTATTAAAAAGAAAGTAAGGAAGAGAAAGAGAGAAAGAAAAAAGAAAGAAAGAAAGAGAGAAATGGCAACCTCAAGGGCCCAAGTATAGGCCCTGGTCTACAACTCTGCTTACATGCCCTGCCCCTGCCCTGCCCCTGCCCCAATCTGGCATTGACCCAGCACAGTCAATGGCTGCATTTTATGCCCCCCCCCCCACCTTCCACAGCCCATTGCAAGCATGCCCCACTCCATCCTCCACGCCCCCCTCCCCACCTGCCCGCTTCAGCAGGTCCCACTTTGCCCAAATCCACGGTCCTGCCCTGGCTCACACTGAACATCCAGGGCGGTGCTGCAGTTGGCACTACCCACAGCGTTGCTGGCTTCGCAGGACACTGGCGCAGTGAGGAATGAGGCGTCAGCCACCACCTCCAACATAGGTCCTCGGGCCCCGAGCACTGGGGAGCCCCCTTTGGCCCACCTGCGGAGGGGGTGGGGTCGTTAGTATTGTTTCTGCTCCCCAGGTACAGCTGTTCATGTCCCAGCTCCAACCCCTCCCAAGCCGGTGCTTTGGGCTCGGGAGAGGCGGTCATCCTCACCGATAGCCCGTAACGGGAGGCTGGGCCCTGGCCTGGCAGAGGAAGGTGACCTTCTCTCCCTCCTGCACAGTCTGTGGTTCTGCAGACAGAGTCACCACGGGCGGGTCTGTGGAGGGGGCCGATAACCAGCAATGGTAAAGGACCTCCGTGATGACCTAGGAGTCCCAGCGCCTCCACCCCAGGTGTGGCTCTCCAGTTCCCCCTCCCCTTTGAGCTAGGAGTCCAGGCAGGCCTCCGGCTCCGTATTCCCTCAGGAACTACAGATCCACGGCTCCCTTCTTCCTCCAGGTCCCAGGCCCCTATTTCACCAAGGACTCAGGCTCAGGGACCAGCATCCAGCTGCGCTCACACTGCAGGTTCAGGGTGATGGCTGTGTCCTTCCCTGCAGGCAAGGCCTGGCTGCGGGCCCGGCAGACCAAGGTGGCTCCATCGTCATGGCTGGAAGGGGTAAAGGACAAGATGCTCTCCACCGACTCAGTGGCTCCTTTCTTCAGCAGGGTCTGGAGGTTAAGAATAATAATAATGATTCTATCTACCCCTAACACAGTTCTTATTATGTGCCAGGCTCTCTTCTAAGCACTCAGGAGAAGTATTGCTTTATTTAATCCTCACAATTATCCTGTGAGGTACATACTACTATTATCCTCATTGTTACAGAGAAGAAAACGAAGGGACAGAAGAGATTAAGTTACTTACCAAGATCAACCAACTAAGGAGTGACTGAGCCAGGTAATCCAGACCTAGAATCCTCACCCTTAATCATACACCAAGGACCCCAACCCTTTAACCCCTGCCCTCCCATGCCCTTTTCTTCTCTGGATGAGCCTGTGGTCTTAGTGAATCCCTACATTTTCCTGAATAAACAAGGGCTGGCACAGGGACTTGCATCTGACCTGATAGGAGGTGGCCCCATCCAGCTGGACCTCATCACGAAACCACAGCAGCTCAGGGGTGGGGCGGGCATCCCCACGGCTCCGACAGGTCAGATTTGCAGGAACCCCAGCAACCAGAGACACAGAGGGGCTGCCCAGCACCTGAGGGGCTTCTGGGGGCACTGTGGATGGATCTGGGGTTAGAGCTGGATGCTGGGCCCCAAGATCCAGATCTTCCCAGTTCCACTTGACCACTCCTCTGTGCTCCCTCGACTCTGATACTCCCAGCGAGGCCTGGCTATCCCTCTGGGCACCCTGGGGGGTGAGTGGGCTGGACCCTCACCCAGCACGTGCAGCTGGGCTGGTCGAGAGCGCAGGCCTGCCTGTGTGGCTTGACACTCGTATGACGCTTGATCCTCTAGTTCCACAGGCTTAATCTGGAGGTCGTGCTGGCCTCTGGCTGCATCCCCTGCTATCCAGTACCTGGACCAGCCTGAAATCAAGAAAGAGGCAGTCACAGCACTGCTCTGAGTCCCTGTCCCCAGCCCAAAAGTGGGTGCTGAGCTAGGGAGACACTAACCCTCTCCCAATCCAGAGTCACTTCAAACTTGGGGGGCGATAAATTCAGAGAGGAAGAAAAGCCAGAAAACAATTCCCACAAAAGCCAGATGAGATACTATCTCTGGGGTAAAGAAGGAGGGTGTTATGATAGAAGAAAGGAATAAGAAAGGCTTCTGGACCTGAGGAATGGTTGCATGGCGTCTATTTTATAGTTACTCGGCAAATCTCCCACTTATGTGTTACATGCTTTTCTGTATGTATGTAATATTTTACAATAAAAATAAAAAACACCAAACACCGTGGATCATCCCCAAAGTATAAACTAAAAATTCAAGTCAGCTCTGGCCGGCATAGTTAGTGTTGGACCGAAAGGTCACAGGTTCAACTCCTGGTCAACAGCATGTACTTGGGTTGCAGGTTTGATCCCCCAACCAAGCAGGGAGCCATTCCAGAGATGACCAATTGATGTTTCTCTCTCCTCGCTGTCCCCCCTCCTCACCCCCATCCCTGTCTCCCTTACACTCTCTAAAAACCAATGAAAAAGTATCCTCAGGTGAGGATCAACGACAAAAAGTTTCAGGACATCCAAATGTTTACCTGAGCCCATTAACTTTCCGAACTTGAACATGCTGGGATAGATGCTTCAGTTACAGCTACGCCCACAGCTCCTGGAGCTGATGCCCACCCTGCCCTGAGAACTGAGGACAGCCTCACCTGGCAGATCCCTCTCTCCCCCGAGAGCCAGCCCATCCTTAGTCCACTGGACCACTCCCGAGTAGGTGCCCAGGGCACAAGGCAGCCGGGCCTCGCCCCCTAGCAGGGCCACCAGGTCCTCGGGCTGCTGCAGGAAGTGGGGTGACCGGCCTAGGGGAAGGAAGAAGGGAGCAGAGCTGAGTAGAGCAGAGTCAAGAGTCCTCTTTCTTATTCAGCACCCGGCAGTCCAGTCCCCAAACGCCTCTTCCCGCAGACCCAGAAGCCCAGGCTCCCAGACTTCTTCTGCTCCCCCAGATCCAGGGGTCCCAGCCCTCAGCCCCATTCACCCCAATAAAAGCCGGAGCTGGCAAACATCCTTCCCCGTATTCACCGCCTCCGCTGCCCTCGGAGGTACCTACCTGCACGCCCTCTGAGGCAGAAGAGGAGCACGAGGAGGGCGGGGACCGGCATGCTGGGTGCGTGTCCTCCGAGGGGCAGCGGACCTGCGGCCGCACTGCCTTCCTGCCGGCTGCTTCCTGGACCACACGCCTCCCACCGCCCCGACTCTTCATCCGCCCCGGGCTGGGCGCCTCCCTGTGCCTGGCCCGGAGTTTCCCAAATCCGCTCGCCGCTCTGAAGCGCAGGCGGACTGCGCTCGCCGCGGCTCTCAGACCCCCGGGGCTGATCCCAGGCGCCCGGCACCGGCGCGCCCCGCCCTCTTTCCATTGACAAACTCCGCGGATGAATGGGACTTTCCTCCGGGGCGGGGGCCCCACCCTATTGGGATCTGGGGGCCGGAACACCCGGATCGGAGGGGTAGGACACCTGCACCTGCATCCCGGGGTGGCAGGGGCGCGGGGTGAGGAGAGGCGAGGGGAGGGAGTGGAAGAAAGTTGCTCAGCCCACGTCCTGGAGGGATCGCGCCGAGTGGAAATGGAGCTATAAATGGCAACTCCTGGGGCCTCGCTAGTGTCTGCACCCCGGGGAGGCGGGCTCCTCTGAGCCTGCAGGTCAGGAAGAGGGCTCCAGCGCGGCTGGGGAGGAGGGGGGGGGGCAGCTGGGACGCCCTAGAAGAGGGGGTTTCTGCTTTCCCCGCCTCAAACCCCCTCTTCAAAATAACCCTTTGCCTGCCTGGTTACTGCCGCAAACCATAGCACATCTGAAGATCTAGAAATTCAGGCTCACAACCCTCCTTTCCCAAGACCCTGCATCCGGACTCGGCCCTCCCCCCCCCCCCCCTGCTCAGCTGTGGTTGCCGGGTGACAGCTGGGAGACTACGGTGATGGGTCGGGTCTGGCAGGGAGGCCGAGAACCCTGCAGCTTGTCCCAACAGCTACCGTGCAGGTGGGTGGGACTCCCAGTCGGCTGAGGGGCGACTGTGGGCTTGGGACCCTGGGTCTGACGCTCCTGGGCCTGTTGGGACTTGGCGGGGGGTCCATATGCAGGTTGTGTATTGTTCTTGAGCTCAGATTATTGAGTTTTTCCCTAAGTAGCAGGGACTTGGGCTTCCAGGATTCTAAGGCTGGCGGTGCAGACCTTTGTAGATGAGAAGTTGGGGACTCATCTAGGACCTCTGACTGTAGCAGGGTGCAGTTGGGAGAGGATGGATGACAGGGGTCAGAAAATCTGGTCTTCTGCTGAAGCCGGTTTGGCTCAGTGGATAGAGTGTCGGTCTGCGGACTGAAGGGTCCCAGGTTCCATTCTGGTCAGGGGCATGTACCTTGGTTGCGGCCACACCCCCAGTGGGGGGGCGGGCAAGAGGCAGCTAGTCGATGTCTCTCTCTCATCGATGTTTCTAGCTCTCTATCCCTCTCCCTTCCTCTCTGTACAAAATCAATAAAATATATTTAAAATATTAAAAAAAAATCTGGTCTTAAGTCTTAGAGTCAGTGGATTTAAACACCTATCTCTCTCCTACTCCCTACACAGGCCCAGGGGGAGGCCTTGAAAATCAATAGACGATGAAGATCTGCTCTAAATTCTGTAGGGTGTGCGGTGGGGAGAAGACTTAATTCTGGGAATGTGGGGAGAAGAGACTTCAGGCCTGAACTCCTGAGTCTGGCTCCTTGAGGCCCAGACTGTGAGTCCTGGCCCAGACTCTGGGTCTGGGGCCTGAACTCCTGACTTCTGCTTTGGGGATCCAGCACTGGATTTTAAAACAGGATGAGCTTGGGGGCCCGCGTTCCTGGGGCTTGGGGAAGAAGTCAGGCAGTGAGGCTGATGTCATTTCCCTTTCCTGGCTCTCTGGGGCCCCCGGCATGGAAAGATGGAGAGCCTGAGATCCCAGGAGCACGCAGAGAAGGAAAACAGCCGACGTAGAGGGTGGAAGATTTGTGCTAATTAAAACCCCCAGCAACTGGCACCTCTGCACCCTGGCCTTGATGAACACCATCTGGTGACGAGCCCTATGGCAGAACCTCCTGCTCTGTACCCAGCTCATTTCCCAGGGGGTGTGGGCGGTGGGGAGAGAAAATGTGGGAGTGCAAGGGTTTGATGGGGGATGGAAGAGGAAAGACTAGAAGCAGCATCAAAGACGGAACTGTAGGCGCTCAGCCCAGAGGCCTCATTTTGTTCCCGGAGGAGGATCATACAGGGTGTCAGGGCCGGGGTTCTGATTCCTGCAGGAGATAGGCAGAAGCTTATCCTAGGTGAGCATGCATGAGCACACGGGGTGGGCAGGGCAGACCAACCAACACGTGGTTACAAAATTCAGAAACGTGGCAATCAGGAGAAACAAATAAAAAGTGTAAGGAAAGGATGGCTGAGAACAAATATTTATTGAGCTCCTGGCATGTGTGAGGGAGTATGGGGTCGGGGGTGGGGGGAAATAGAGATGAGGACAGAGACAGAAAAGTAGAGACATATATATATATATGTATATATATATATATATATATAGAGAGAGAGAGAGAGAGAGAGAGAATGACATAGTCAAAGGTTGACTGAGATTAACCACCTAATGGAGAAAGACATGGAGACAGAAGAAACTCAGAGAAAGATAGAAAGATAAATCAAGCACTGACCAGTGTGGCTCAGTTGGGTGTATATTGTCCTGTGCGCCAATATTGTACCGTTACTGGTTCAATTCCTAGTCAAAGCACATGCACAGGTTGTGAGCTCAATTCCTAGTAGGGGCAGTGCAGGAGGCAGCCAATCTCATGTTTTACTCTCACAGAGATGTTTCTCTCTCTCTAAAAACAAAAAAAACACCACATTAATAAAAATAGAAAGATAAATCGAAATGGAGAGATGGAGGGAGAGAGACAGACACAGAAGACAGGGAAAGACAGAGGGAAGTTACGTGAACTAGAAAGAACTCACAAGGCCCTTGCCAGAGTGTCCCATATACACTCATATCCTCTGCACATGCTTTGACAGATCACAGTTCACTCTCACTTTCCCCACACTCACAGGAAAACTCACTCACAATGAACTTCACGCACACATGCACAGAAGGGGAAAGGTATCTGCACTCTCCCAGTCTCTCATACCCACTCTTGCACACTCCCCAGCAGACATCTCTAAAGTCATTGGGGGTAATGTTTACTCAGGGAAGGAAGGGACTTGCCAAGGTCATGTACCAGGGTAGGGAAGAGCTAGGCCCAGCTCTCTGCTCTCCATGCTGGGCTGGGACTGCCTCATGGGGTCATAGGGGCTGGGGAGGCACCAAGGACTATGCCTGGCATGTGCTGACAGGGGATTTCATGCTCCAGCTGGGCTGGGAGGAGCCTGCTGGACAGAGGTCTGGAGCTGGAGACTTGAGAGTGTGTCTCAGGAAGGTAGCAAGGCAAGGACAAGATCAGGCTGGGTCCCAGAATAAGACTCAGCTCTGCTACTGACCTCATCAGCCTCACTGCTCTCCTTGGCTCCTAGGACCTGCTGGACTCTGACAGTGGGTCTTCCCTGGGGGACTGTGAGTGGTGAAAGGAGAGCGGGGATTGGGGTGGCAAATAGAGACAAATAGAGACTTACGGGGGAGGAGAGAGAAGCTCAGAGAGAATGAGTGTGCACCTTAGGGAGAGAGAAATAGAGAGAAAGACAGGAGAAGGTAGAATGGAAGGTACCCAGGGCAGGGAAAGAGACAGAAAGACAGAAGGGAAAAGAGAGGGAGAGAGTAAGAGAAGGAGAGATGGACTCATGGGAAGAAAGAACAACAGAGAAAGAGAAGAAGACAGATGGCAAAAGAGAGACAAAGAGAAAAGCAAGAGACAGAGACAGAGCCATAGGGAGAGGGACCCAGAGAGAGTCAGGGGCAGACACGGAAGACAGGCAGTGGGCACCGCAGGAGCCACAGGCAGAGGGCATGGAACGGCCCTGAGGATCCCCGTCTGCGCTCCCCTGCTCCTCATGGGCATGCTGACCACAGGTAAGTGGGGTCCTGGCCTGGTGACCTAGTGTTGAGAGGCCCTCCCTTCCCATCCCATTCTCCAGACAGACACTCTGCCCTCTCCTGCTGACTTGTCTGTGTCCGCAGGCCTGGCTCCGTTGCAGGTCTCTGCCTCAGCCTCCAGAGGCTTCTGGGCTCTGCCTGAAAACACGTCGGTAGTGGAGGGGGCCGCCGCTTTGCTTCGATGTGGCGTCAGTGCCCCTGGCAGTGTCGTGCAATGGGCCAAAGATGGGCTGCTCCTAGGTCCTGACCCCAGGATCCCTGGCTTCCCGCGCTACCGCCTGGAAGGCAGTCCTGCTAGAGGTAAGGGATCAGAGCCTGAGACCCTGCACCGTTAGCAGTGGCTGACGGTGGCCCTGACCTTGGGTCCTTCCTGCAGGCGAATTCCACCTGCATATTGAAGCCTGTGACCTCAGTGACGATGCCGAGTATGAGTGCCAGGTCGGCCGCTCTGAGACAGGGCCTGAGCTCGTGTCTCCCAGAGTGATCCTCTCCGTTCTGGGTATGGGTGAGAGATACCCCCGCCCCCCAGAACCCATGAGTCTGGACTTCTAGTCCTCTCCTCCCCCAGGACCCGGGAGTACAGGCCCCCAGCCTCTCCTTCCTCAAATCCAGGTTGCAGAACTGATTTCATGAGCAGTGAGACTCAAAGCCCAAACCCCCATATCCTTCTCTGTGGTGGTGGCTTATCCCAGACCCTTTCTCACCAGTGCCCCCCAAGACGCTTCAGCTGACCCCTGAGGCAGGGAGCACAGTCACGTGGGTAGCTGGCCAGGAGTACGAGGTCAGCTGTGTATCTGGGGATGCAAAGCCAGCACCTGACATCACCTTCCTTCAAAGTGAGTGTGGATGGACTGCTAGGGGCAGTGTGAGGCTCTGGAGTTGGGAGGCGGTGTGCCTGCCTCATGCCCTCTTAGGGGCCCCAGGAAATATGACATTCTGAGATGGCGACACCGGCTTGAGGAGATGCTGAGGCCAGCATTGGAATCTGGTGGGTGGGAGGAGACATCCGGGGAAAGGCACCGAGGAGATCACAGGGCTGCTGGTCTGGGCCTCAGCGAAGAGGCTGAGGCTTCAGACAGAGATAGGGTGTCACCGATGGTGCAAAAATGAGAAGCTGAGTAATGCATGTGGGTGATACACCCAACAAGGATGGGATGGGAAGAGAGGGGAGGGAAGAGGCCCTGGACCCGGTACTGAGGGTCCTGGATGTATGGAGGGAACAGAGCTAGTACTTTTCCTCCAGATCCGAGAGAGAGGGGGGCAGTATGTCCACCCTATGACTTCCAGGCCAGGATCCCCAGGACTCACCTTGGGGAGAACCTGGCACCCCTTCTGCCCTCTTATTACCCCAAGGTGGACAAATAGTTTCCGACATCACTACTAACGTGAATGAGGGATCCCAGGAGAAACTCTTCATCACAGAGGCCACAGCCAGGTACGGGAGTTGGGATGTCCTACCCTTATCCTGGCTCCCAAATTTCTCCATGAAAATCCCAGGCCCCAGGGATTCAAACACGGAAACCTGGGTCAGATATGAGTATCTGGGACCCAATTGTTCACTCTGACCCTCCAAAACTTCTTCATGGGAATCACAGATCTAGAGTACTAAGGACAAAGATTTTTGGCAATGTTTGGGCCTCTGGGATCCCACTTCTCATTACCGATCCCCCAAATCTCTTCCATAGAACTCCAGATCCTAGAAGAGTGGTTCTCAACCTTTCTAATGTCACGACTGACCCACAGGTTGAGAACCGCTAGCAGGGTCGCCTAAGACCATCTGAAAACACAGATATTTATATTACGATTCACTAACAGTAGCAAAATTATAGTTATGAAGTAGCAACAAAAATAATTGTATGGTTGGGGGTCACCACAACATGAGGAGCCGTATTAAAGAGTTGCGGCACTAGAAAGGTTGAGAACCACTGTCCTAGAATAAATCAGTATGGAGACTTAGACCAGGTGTGGAGACCTCTTTACCTTAATTCCCCAGATTTAAGATAATGACTGAGTTTAGAACTCCAATCTCCTGCCCCCAGGGTGACACCCCAGAGCTCGGACAATGGGCAGTTACTGGTCTGTGAGGGGTCCAGCCCAGCTTTGGACACCCCTGTCAAGGTTTCAGTCACCATGAATGTTCTGTGTAAGTGGGGGACTGAGTGGACTATGGCCTGGGGCAGGGAGTAGGAATTGGAGGGCCTGGGGCATACAGGGATTATGAATGGTTCTGGTTCTCAAAGAAAAACATGAGGGTTCAGGCTGGGGAGCTTGGAAAGAGCGGATGGGCTGCCCAGGCCCACCAAGTGACTGCCGCTCTCCAGTCCCCCCAGGACCCCCGGTGATTGAGTGGCCAGGTCTGGAAGAGGGGCATGTGCGGGCAGGGCAGAGCTTGGAGCTGCTGTGCACGGCCCGAGGAGGGAATCCACCAGCTACACTGCAGTGGCTGAAGGTGAGGCAGAAGCAGGCATGAGGGTGGGAGCAGGGCAGGTACAAGGAGCTGGTCCTGAGCTGATCCAGGTTCCTGTCTCCAGAATGGCCAGCCCATGTCCACAGCGTGGGGCACAGAGCATACTCAGGCAGTAGCCCGAAGCACGCTAGTAATGGTCATACGACCAGAAGATCATGGGGTGAGGCTCAGCTGTGAGGCCTACAACAGCGTATCCAAAGAGACCCAGGAACACGGGATCACGCTGCAGGTTACCTGTGAGTCCTGGTGCCAGGGGCCCATCTGCCAGTCCATGCACCGGAGAACCATTTGTTTGTGCCTGTCTAATGCCAAAGACCTTGTCATCTGTCCCCAGTTCCCTGTCTTTCTGGGCTGGTCTGTGAGGCATCAAGCCCTGCTTAGCGTCTCTCTCCTCTGTCCATCACCCCTGCAGTTCCTCCCAGTGCCGTTACCATCCTGGGATCTGCGTCCCAGTCTGAGAACAAGAATGTGACTCTCTCCTGCATCACTAAGTCCAGTCGCCCACGGGTCATGCTGCGGTGGTGGCTGGGCTGGCGGCAGTTGCTGCCCACAGAGGAGACGGTCATGGATGTGAGACAGGGGCCAGGCTCCTGGGTCTGAGGGAGGAGGGAGTTGAGGGCATATCTTTTGGATCCGGGAGAGAAGGCGTTGGGGAGCATGGCCTGGGCCTGGACCTCCTGGGTTACTGCTGGGGTACAGAGTGGACTCAGGCCTCTGGCCCATGGAGGTGGGTGCTCTGGTCCCTAGTTCTGAGGCTCTTCCCTGCCAGGGCCTTCACGGTGGTCACATCTCCATGTCTAACCTCACGTTCCTGGTGCGACGAGAGGACAACGGTCTGACGCTCACCTGTGAGGCCTTCAGTGAGGCCTTCACTAAGGAGACCTTCAAAAAGTCACTCACTCTGAATGTGAAATGTGAGCCCCACCCTCACCCCAGGGGGCAGGCAGGGGACTGCCCCCTGACTTAGAGACCCTACTCTTGGGCCTCGACCCAAAGAGAAAAGCCACTCTTTCTGCTTCAGATCCTGCCCAGAAGCTGTGGATTGAGGGGCCTCCAGAGGGGCAGCCCCTGCGGGCAGGCAGCCGGGTGAAGCTGGTGTGTTTGGCCATTGGAGGCAACCCGGACCCCGCCCTCACCTGGTTTAAGGTCAGTGCCAAGCAAGGGCATGGTGGCCAGGAACATGGGGAAAGGATGAGGCCCTGTCTCTTCAATTTTGGGAAATCTTCGGAAAAACTGAATTTCTTGAAAAATACTGGAGATTTGGAGTTTTGGCAGGGAATTGGAAAAGACACAGACAAATACCATAATAATTAAATTGAATCCAAGGGAAATTCTGGGAATTTTGGGGTATCAGTGAGAATCTTATCTCAATTGAAAGATTTTTGGATCAGAATTGGCAATTAATTTATTATTAAGAATAGTCTGGTGAAACCTCAGAATTCAGATGAAATGCCAGAAATTTTAGGGAAAGATTAAGAATTCCAGGAACAAAGACAATAATGGGTAAAGATTATAAATCTGGGGAAAGATAAATAATTTCACAGAGCACTGAAAGTCCATTAATTAATATTAAATTTAATTCTTAGGGTTTAGGGGTAAGTGGGTAAAATTCTGATAAAATTAAAAGGAAGTCTGACAGAATTCTGCGACGATCTTGGGAACTGAGGGAGCTGGTGAGAATTCTATGGGAAAACTAGGAAGTATAGGGATGAAATGTAACTTCACTGAATTGGATGGAATTCGGGGGAAATGCCAAGACTTCGGATTCACACAAAGGATTCTAGTAAAAGGTGAGGATAGTAAGAGAATGTTGGAAAAGGATTCAGAAATCTGTGGAAAGACAATTGAATTAAGGGAACGATCAAAAGAAATTTGGGCCAAGACCGGTTTGGCTCAGTGGATAGAGCGTCGGCTTGTGGACTGAAAGGTCCCAGGTTCGATTCCGGTCGGGGGCATGTACCTTGCTTGCGGGCACATCTCCACTGTGGGGCGTGCAGGAGGCGGCTGATCGATGTCTCTCATCGATGTTTCTGACTTTCTATCTCTCTCCCTTCCTCTCTGTAAAAAATCAATAAAATATATTTAAAAAAAAAAAAAAGAAATTTGGGAGGGAAAGTGGGAATGCTAAGAAAAAGAACCAAAGATAGAAAAAAAAAAAAAGAAGAAGGAATTCTGGGAAAGGCATGGGAATTCCAAGGGAGTGTCCTGGAAGTGGGTGTTTAGTAAATGCAGCGGTGGTGGATTTGAGGACCGGGTGCGCGGGAGGCAGTGGAAACCCGGGTGTCAGACAGCAAAACAGCGGGGTTTGGCACATCCCCAGTGCGGGGCGTGCAGGAGGCAGCTGACGCACGTTTCTCTCTCATTGATGTTTCTAACTCTTTATCCCTCTCCCTTTCTCTCTGTAAAAAATCAATAAAATATATTAAAAACAACAAAAACCGCGGGGCTTGGGATGCCCAGGTTAGTCAGGGGTGATCAGTTCCATTCTCCTCCTCCGCCCTCGCAAGGTCCCGGCGGAAGGGGGCGCCTTGCCTCAGCACGCAGGCTTTACCTGGGCTCGTGGCTGCCCACCCGGTGGGGCGTCCTCCAGTCAGTCTCCGCCCTCAGGACTCCCGCACGGTGACCGAACCGCGGCAGCCCCAGCCCCAGGAGCCTCGGCGGGTGCAGCTGGGGAACCTGGAGAAGTCGGGGAGCACCTTCTCCCGGGAGCTGGTGCTCCTCGCGGGCCCGTCGGATAACCAGGCGAAGTTCACGTGCAAAGCGGGCCAGCTCAGCGTGTCCACGCAGCTGGTGGTGCAGTGTAAGCGCCCCGGTGGGTGGCGGGGTTCATGGGCAGGGCTTGGCCCGAGTGTCTCTGAGCCGGAGCTGCTCTGGGGCATAAGTGCGGGGCTGGGCCCGGCCTGAGGTCAGGACCGGGACCCCCTCTTCACCCACGAACCTCTCTCCTTCTCAAAGTCCCCCCAACTAACCTGACGATCCTGGCCAACGCGTCGGCGCTGCGCCCCGGGGATGCCTTAAACCTGACGTGCGTCAGCATCAGCAGCAACCCTCCCGTCAACCTGTCCTGGGACAAGGAAGGGGAAAAGTGAGAGTGCGAGGGGCCGCCCCTTGCTTGCTCTGGTCAAGTCCCTGCACCTTCAGAACCCGCTCCTGCCCTGCCTGCCGTCCTGCCCGGTCGCCATCCCATCTCTGCCGGTGCTCCCATCCCCCCCGCACCAGCCTGACGTGACCCAGAACCCGCCCTGTCCACAGGCTGGAAGGCGTCATCTCACCGCCCCGGAGCGCCCCGTTCAGAGGCTCTGCGGCCGCCAGGAGCATCGTTCTGAGACTGTCCTCTGGTGACCACGGCCACCGCGTGACCTGCCGTGCCCACAGCATTCAGCTTCGGGAAACCGTGAGCGCCTTCTACCGACTCAACGTGCTGTGTATGTGTGCGGGCCTGAGGCCTGGATCCCCTCCTTCCCCTCCCGACCTCACATCCCTCCCGTCTTCACTTTGGTACTGCCCTTGGACTCCATCCTAAACCCTAAAACTTTCCTGACCTTTGTCCTGGTCACACCCAGGCATCCACTTCTGTCCTGCCCCAACCCCCTCTTGCTTTTGTCCTCATAACTTCTGGCAGGGAGACCCATTCGGAACCCTCTCTCCATCCTTAAACCTGACTCTGCCCTCTACCCCTTTCCTGAACTGGATCCTAACCACTAACCTCCAAGCTTAATTCTGTACTTGTCCAACTGAATCTAGTTGCAAACCCGACTTTAAACCTGTACACCTGTACCTGACCTCAGATTTGCCTCAGTCCCAAACCTTAACAACCGTCTTGACTCCCACTGGTCCGCCCCCCGCAGACCCCCCGGAGTTCTTGGGGGAGCAGGTGTTTGTGGTCACCGCAGTGGAGCAGGGCCAAGCACTGCTGCCCGTGTTCGTGTCTGCCAACCCGACCCCGGAGGCCTTCAACTGGACCTTCCGCGGTTACCGCCTCAGCCCAGGTGCAGGAATGGGCACGAAAAGGGGGGCAGGTCTTCAGAAAGGAAGCGCCTGGCAAACCCTTCCCCCTGCCCTCTTGCAGCTGGTGGGCCGCGGCATCGCATCCTGGCTGGTGGAGCTCTGCAGCTGTGGAACGTGACCCGCGCTGACGATGGCTTCTATCAGCTGCACTGCCAGAACTCCGAAGGCACCGCGGAAGCTCTAGTGCGGCTGGACGTCCACTGTGAGCCCCTTCACCACCCGAGGAAACAGGCCGCTCTGAGAGCCCCTCCCATCGTGGAAATGCCATCCACCCAGGAATCTTGCTTACTGTGGAGTCTCCCTATTTCGGGAGCTCTGCCCAGCCAGGGAGAGTCACCCAGGCTGGGAACCTCTCACTCTGGGAGCCCCAACCTTAACGGAAAATGCCCACTTGGGCTACACTGCCCACTAGAGAGATCATGAATGATTTCTATCCAGACAGGGATCTACCTACATGGATCTAACTGTTAAGCCCACTGTGGAAGCCCCACCTCCATGCAATTCTGGAAATCCCCCCGACCTATTCTCATCACCATAGAGACACAGTACAGGATCAGGACAACCTCACTAATCCTGGGAACTATTCCAAGTGTTCCATATAAAGGGCAGACTGTATCATACCCACAACTTCCAGGGACACCTCTAAGATAACTCTCCCACCCGGGACCTTCTTCCACCATGACCTGTCTGGGTCCAAGTGCTTTCCCCAATTCCTGCCTCTTTTTCCAGATGCTCCCACCATCCGATTTCTCCAGGACCCCACTGAGGTGAATATTGGGGGTTCTGCAGATATAGTCTGCACCGCTGATGCTAATCCCATCCTTCCGGAGATGTTCAACTGGGAAAGACTGGTGAGGATCCCATCTTTGATAAATGGAGGTGGGGCTGGGAAATGTGGTTTCTTAACTGTCAGCTCCTTGGGAAGAAGGATCACATGTACATGGCCCTGAATAACTGTATACATGTCAGGGCAATCTCCAAGAACTAACTGTTGAATGGCAGATGCATGATGGATAACTGGATAACCAGGTGGGCAGGTGGATGGATATATAGTTTGATAGGTAAGTGAGTCAATGAAGAGGTGGATGGATTGATGAGTAGATGGAACAACAAATAAACAAATGGACAAGTGAATGAATGGATAAAAGGGTAAATGGATGGCTAAATAATCAAATGAGAGCAATGAGTAGATGAATGGATTCTATTGGAAAGCAGATGGATGGATAGATATGTCTGTGGAAGGATGTTAAATAAATGGATGAAAATATGGAAAGATGGATGTATTGATAAACAGATGAACGTACTTATGAATATGTGTGCATGTATGAGTGAATAGATAGGACAAATGGTGGAGAGATGAAAGGGCAAATAGATGAATAGATATAAGGAAAACAAATTGTTAGGTGAATGAATGGGTAAATGGATGAATGAATGGAAGGTGGATTGATCGGTAGACAAGTGGATGAATAGGTGCATGGTTAAATAGATGGATAGGTGGATAAATGTCTCCATGAATGAATGGTTAGATAAATGGGTAGATGAATGGATGGATGGATGGATGGATGGGTGGATGGATGGATGATAGGAGGAATTTTTTTTCTTTGCTATCTCTATAAAGAATGATTGTGGCTATGAGAATGAGGCTACAGAAGGGATCCAGTTTTAGGGATAATGGAACTGGGGCAAGATTGGAGGCCATCTCCCTGAATATTGGGCATCTAGGGAGAAGAGGAGGAGGATCAGAGCCTAGATGACATGGAGAAGATATCAAAGGGGTCCACAGGGCATCTTCTTATTCGCAATGCCAAGCTGGCGCAGGCAGGTGCTTACCAATGCATCGTGGACAATGGTGTGGCACCTCCAGCCCGAGGGCTGGTCCGACTTATCGTC
Source organism: Lasiurus borealis (assembly GCA_004026805.1). Classification (NCBI taxonomy): domain Eukaryota; kingdom Metazoa; phylum Chordata; class Mammalia; order Chiroptera; family Vespertilionidae; genus Lasiurus; species Lasiurus borealis. The sequence goes on from PVJN01012595.1 coordinate 21,432, forward strand.
AGATGTAAGTAACACCCATAACTCTGACTTCAAGGGCTGCCACTAAATCTACAGCTCTCGTGTCCTTCCAAATACTTCACGCTGACCTCCAACCTCTGCTAGTTTCCCCCCAGGTAGAACACCCCACACCTCTAACTAAGGTGGCTGCAGCTGGAGATAGCACCAGTTCCGCCACCCTCCACTGTCGTGCCAGAGGTGTTCCCAACATTGTCTTCACTTGGACTAAAAATGGGGTCCCTCTGGATCTCCAGGATCCCAGGTGAGCCCAGGCCCAGCCAGCTAACACTCCAGCCCCAGTCACGCTCCCTGAGTTCCTGTCATACCTCCTCTCCAGGTACACAGAGCACACATACCACCAAGGTGGAATCCATAGCAGTCTCTTGACGATTGCCAACGTTTCTGCAGCCCAGGATTATGCTCTCTTCACATGCACAGCCACGAACCCCCTTGGCTCAGACCATACCAACATTCAACTCGTCAGCATCAGTATGCTGGGAGAGGACTGTGAGGGTGTTGGGAAGGTGCTTCCGGGGTCAAGCTCCAAGTCTCTGATTGGTCCCATATTGGCAGTGTTTCTGAAACCAGTGTCTTAGTAAGAATGGAGTTTTTGCCTCACCTGAAAATTCTAATAGAAACTGGATCTGCGGGGAACCCACAACAACCAAAAAAAAAAAAAAAAAAAAGGGAAAGAAAAAAGAAGGAGGGGTCTTATTGGCCCACGTAACTTAAAAGTAGATTTCCAGGAGTCACTGAATCTAGGTTCAGCTATCATCAAGAACTCTCCATCTCTCAGGTCTACTTTTCTCTGTTGTGTTTATTATAAGGCTTCTCATAGTGGGCTGTTAGATTTCCCAGGGAAACAGATTTTTTTTCTTCTCTTAATAGTGTATAAACAACAACAACAACAACAACAAAGAGAATAGTGGTATGAAAATACTGGGATTAAGGTTTTTTGGTTCTACTGAGCTCCCAGCCATAAACCAATCATGTGGTCCTGGGAAGGTGACACTCTTGTTGTCCAGGCCCTGTCACATGTCCATCTTATAAGTGGAGACACTTCTATCAAAAGCAAATGGCCGGAGAATGTGGGCAAATGTTTCTCCAAAGAACTCTCAGGGTTCTGTAACCAGAAGAAATAAGGGGAATGGATGTGAGATAAGCATACAAAAAATTCACTGCAAGAAACATTTATATTATACAGTTAATCCAGTCATTCAGGGACATGTACAGAATGGGTCAAAAATATGAGTCACCCAGTGAGCACGTTCTCAGCCAGGGGCTTCCTTTTTGTTTAAGCTCTCATATGTAAATAAGTGCCTTTTTTGAAGTCTCTTTGGTGCCACATATGTTTGTGCTCTTTATTAGTGGTTTTGCTATTTAAAATGGTTTCCATGTGTCCACAATAACTTTATAGAACATAACCACCACAAATAATGAGAATTGACTATACATTTAAAATCATTCTTAGGGAGCCCTAGCTGGTTTAGCTCAGAGGACTGAAGGGACCAGGTTTGATTCCCATCAAGGCCCAGGTTTTTGTGCTCGATCCCCAATAGGATGCATGCAAGAGGCAGCCAATCAATAATTCTCTCTCATCATTGATGTTTCTCTCCCTTTCATGATATCAATAATAAAAAATTCTTAGGAAGAATCTGGAAGGAATCTTCCAGAATCCTTTTGAGTCCTCTGACTACTTTCCTCATCCTTTTCCTTCAAGGCCGCCCTGATCCTCCATCTGGATTAAAGGTTGTGAGTGTGACCCCATACTCGGTGGGACTGGAGTGGAAACCTGGCTTTGATGGGGGTTTGCCACAGAGGTTCCAAATCAGGTTGGTTCCTGTTAAGACAGGAAGGGGTGGCAGCCAACAGAGCTGAGGTGCCCCCTTGAATAGCAGACCTCTCTCTCTTGCAGGTATGAGGCTCTGGAGACCCCAGGATTCCTTTACATGGATGTCCTACCACCCCAGGCCACCACCTTTACACTCACTGGGCTGCAGCCTTCTACACGATACAAGATCTGGCTGCTGGCCAGTAATGCACTGGGAGACAGCGGAGTAGCTGACAAAGGATCCCAGATCTCTATCACCACCCGAGGTCAGAAGGGACAGTTTTAAGCAGAGTTCTTCAGAGGACTTAAAGGGTGGCATAGTGAAGTCAGTGCTATTAATACCCTTTTATAGATGAAGAAACTGAGGCTCAGAGAGATTAACCTGAACATATTGACAGCAACCTTAGCATAGTGTCAAAGGTCACACATCTGGAAGAAGGTAGAGATGAAATTAAAACTCAGGCAGATGATCTCCAGAGACTAGATTTTAGTAACTGAATGATACTGTCTGAATGTAACTAATGACACCAGAAAATTAGAAAAGAGTTTTAATTGAATGAAAATGAAAATTGTGAGGTGCAGCTAAAGCAGTGCTTTGCAGGAAATTAATAGCATTAAGTGTTTTAGATTTTTAAAAAGATGGTCTCAAATTGATACTGTAAGAAACTAGAAAAAGAAGAGAAGATTAAATACAAAGTAAACAAAAAGAAGGAAATAATAAAGGTAAGAAGAGAAATTTATGAACTCAAAAACAGAAGAACAGAGAGAAACCAAGATGGTGGCATAGGTGAATACCTAAACTGCTGCCTTGCACAACAATTTCAAAACTACAACTAAAAGACAGAATGGGCATCATCCAGAACCACAGGAAAGCTGGCTGAGTGGAAATTCTACAACTAGAAGGAAAGAGAGGGGCTTACAAAGACTCAGAGGAGCTGCAAAAAGCTAAGGTACGGAGATGCACGCATGGAGAGAACAAGCGGCAGAGTGCCTGGCTGTCTTCCTCTGACGGGAGGGAGACAGAGACTCCCAACTGCACTGAACCCCTTATCCTATGGCACTGAAACCCAGTTCTGGGCGAGACTCATACGAAGGGAATCTGAACTGTGTAAAGGGAGGAGTGCATGGAAATTTAGGGGAGCTGCATAGGGCAGAGATCTGGGGGTGTACACACCACTGCGCACAGAAGACGGACTGCTGATTGTGCTGCTGGCTTTCTCTAGTGGGCGGGAGACAGAGCCTCCCAACTGCACCACTTCTGACTGCACTGAACCCCAGTTTTGAGCGAGACCCTGGGAACTCAGACTCATATAGGTCCCAGAGTGCAAGGGAACTGGAAAGGCAGAGGTCTAGAGGTATGCGCACGTGTATGCACAGAGACTACTGCAGTGATTACCGAGAGACACTTGAGACCCAGGGGCCATGTAAGGCAGGGCTGACTGGAAGCCAAGGTGGTCTGCTAAGCCCTGAGACTCCACCCCATCCAAACTCAACAGAGAGGCTTTTGCAGTTTTGCAAGTCTTATATCATAAGGCTGATTTCAACACAGAAGTACTCCCAGGATAGTGAAAATGTGGAGACAAAGGAACAGATCACAAAAGAAAGAAATGGAGGAAAACAAATAACTGGATATAGAGTTCAAAACCACGGTTATAAAGTTTTTCAAGAATTTCTTAGAAAAGATGGATAAATTTAGCAAGACCGAAGAGGAGATGAAAAAGGACCAACTAGAAATTAAACATACACTGGCTGAAATAAAAAATATTATACAAAGACCTAACAGCAGACTAGAGGAACACAAGAATCAAGTCAAAGATTTGAAACACAAAGAAGCAGAAAACACTCAACTGGAAAAGCAAGAAGAAAAAAGAATCCAAAAATGTGAAGATAGTGTAAGGAGCCTCTGGGACAACTTCAAGCGTACCAACATCTGAATTATGGGGGTGCCAGAAGAAGAGAGAGCAAGATACTGAAAACCTATTTGAAGAAATAATGACTGAAAACTTCCCCCACCTGGTGAAAGAAATAGACTTACAAGTCCAGGAAGCACACAGTACCCCAAAGAAAAGGAATTCAAAGAGGACCACACCAAAACACAACATAATTAAAATACCAAGAGCAAAAGACAAAGAGAAAATATTAAAAGCAGCAAGAGAAAACAGTTAATTACGTACAAGGGAGCATTCATACGATTGTCAGCTGATTTCTCAACATAAACTATGCAGGCCAGATGGGAGTGGCAAGAAATATTCAATGTGATGAATAGCAAGAACCTACAACCAAGATTACTCTATCCAGCAAAGGTATCATTCAGAATTGAAGGGCGGATAAAGAGCTTCACAGATAAGAAAAACTAAAGTTCATCAACACCAAACCAGTACTATATGAAATACTGAAAGGTACTCTTTAAGAAGAAGAAGAAGAAGATAAAGATAAAAATTATGAACAACCAATACACTTCTATCAACAAGTCAATCTAAAATTAAGT
>PVJN01012595.1:25847-50992 GCA_004026805.1 Lasiurus borealis
TGGAGGGGAGCTATTGGGGGAAAGAAGAGAAACAAATGTAGTAATCTGGACAATAAAGATTTATTAAATAAAAAAACAACAACAGAAGGACAATAGGAAAATCAATGAAACCAAAAGCTGCTTCTTTGAAAAGATCAGTGACGTTTATAAAGTTGATCAAGGCAAAGAGAGAAGACATGAGTTAACCAATATCAGGAATGAAAGAGAGGACATTACATTAAGGGGATAATAAGGAAGTATTAGTTGAGAACAAATTTAGGCCAATAAATTCAGCAACATTGATGAAATGGACAAGTTCTTTGAATATGACTAATGAGAACATTGTGCCTCTGACAGGCCAATCAGTAGCGTAATGGCTAATCACTGTCTTATTCTGACAAGCCTGGGTTCAAGTTCCAGCTCAGTTGAGTTCTATTTGTGAAACTGTAAGCAAGTTCTTTACTTTTTTGAGCCTCAGTTAAACCGCTTTGAGCCACAGTTTCTCAAAATAAGGCATGCCTTAGTTCTGAAAGCAAGGTTTATCTCACAGTTGTGAGGATTAAATAAATAATCTGAAGTGTTTAGAACAGGGCCTTGTACAAAGTAAGTGCTTGCCCCATGAAACCTCCCTCTTTCTGTCTTCCCCTCTCTGACAGAGCAGCCTTTTACCCATAGATGTATGGACCTTTCCCCATCTCTAAGATATTCCCTTCTCTCTCTCCTGCCTCCCACCCCATTCCAGTCTTCCCTTTAAGAACTAAAGCATAAAGTATGGCACTCAACTCTCTTGACCTAGAATTTATATCTCTATTAAGGGATCCTGACAGCCAACATGTTTTTTAGTTAACCTGAAAAACTGACAATTCGTGTTAAAAGAACCTTGCACACCGTAAAACACTAAGCAACAATTATTATTATTATAGGCATTGGAGTAGTTATTAATAGTATTATCATCCTTATCAGCAATCTCCAGTTCTTCTTGAAATATTCCTAAGAAGCCATAAATCAGTTCCCATGAGTATCAAAATGGGATGAAAAGCTTAATAAGAAACAGATATTTAAGGCTTATTCTAGATTTTTTATGTTAATTCACAATCTTTTTATCCACCCCCTAGGTCTAGACCAACCTTCTGGAGAACCTGACTACCAGCTGCCCACAGAGCAGCCTGCAGGTAAGTCCTCAATCCCCTACAAATCCCTTTCTCCCCTGAAAATAGAACTTTCTGGTCTCTAACCCTGTCTCCTCTGCCTTATGGACACAGTCCCTTAACGCTATTCCTGAGGCCCAAAACTATTTCCTTAGTTCTTACTATTGCCTGAAATAATTATCTGATTTTATTTCCCATGTAGAGGCTGTATCAGTTGGCTTTTGCTGCATAACAAACCAGCCTAACCATGAACACTTAAAGCAACAAACATTTCTTGTGATTCTATGAGTGGCTGAGCCGTTCTAGTCTGGGCTCCAGTCAGTTGGCAGCGCAGCTGGGACTGGTTGGTCTCGGATGGCCTCCTCTTCACGTATCTGATGATATGGCTCTTTGTTGGGACAATGGAGATAACTGGGCCACATATCTCTCCTTGGTTTGTTCACACAGGGGTGGTCACAGGCGTTTCAGGATCAGCAAGAGAGGGCAAGCTCTGGTTTACAAGTACCTTTCAAGTTTCTGATTCTGTCACATTTGCTATTGTCTCAGTGGCTGATGCAAGCGACGTGGCTCAACTCCAAATCAAGTGTAAAAGGGGACTACTCAGGAGTATGAATACAGGAGGGAATTATCACCATTTTGCAAACAATCCCCTTCAAAACCTGAGGAAAAGGTTGCAAATGACAGAAATTTGGCCGTTCTCAGTAATAAAAGGAGCTACTTAGCTCATGAAATTAAAAATTCTAAGTATGGCTGGATTCAGGTCCTTTAATTTTTCACCAAGAATCTATTTATCACCCTCTCTCAACTTTATCTTCATCTCAAGATGACTTCCTTCTCAGGTTCTTTCATCACAGGTACAAAGAAGTCTCTCACTCCTCCAGCTTTCATCCCACTTCTTAGCAGTCTGCAGAGGAGTGTCTAAATGTTTGAGCAAAAATCTACTTTGGGTCAAATGCTGGTCTCTGAACTGATCACTATGAAAAGAGGGATGAGTTCTGTTTTTGGCTAAGCTGGGCCATGTGTCCTCTACGTGTTCCACAGAACTATACCAAATGAGAGCGGGGGAGTGGCTATTTTTCTCAAAGGAAAATGAGAGCTGTTAGCAGAAGATGGGGAATGAATCTTGAACAAATGTCTACTTAGAAGGACTTAATCTTGTCCTCAGAGATATAGCAGAGGAGTCTGATGTAAGTTTGTGCAAAGAGGAAGTCATCTGGGATAGAGTTGGAAGAGTGAATGAAAGTTGAGAAGAAAGGACCTTTAATGATAGACAATTAACTATTTCAAGTTTTTATGGAAATAGCATGGTTAGTTTGTGCGGCTGGAGGGTGTAATATTAGAGTTTATGGTTGGTGGACAAGGCTGGAGATGTTATAAGAGGCCATATCTTGAATCCCCAGCTAAGGAGCTGAAGTTCCTGTCAGTTCCTACATGGGGCTCAGGCAGAAGAAGGACCCTCTGCTAGTGGTTTGACTTGAGAAAGGAGCCGCCTGTCCTGGGGTGGCAAGGAATGGACATGGAAATCCCAGTCCATCTGCTTCCCTGACCTGTGAAGAGGGGCTTTGACTGGTCAGGGATGGCTTTTCTCGGAGAAGTATGCTCTGAATTCCTAAGGAGGGTCCCTTCTGCTCTCAGACTCCTCAGAGTTGCCCCTGATGCCCGTGCTGTTTGCTGTTGGGGGTCTTCTGCTGCTTTCTAATGTCTCCTGTGTTGGAGGGTTTCTCTGGCAGCGGAGACTGAGGCATCTTTCTGAGGGTAAGGAGACCCTTTCCCTGCTGGGGTTGAGGCCCAAGGGTGATGGGGAACCCTGGAGCTATACTGAAGGTCTTCCAGGGCCAGGTGGGCTTAGGGGGGCGTTCTCTAACCCCCCTTTTTTACTTCCCTCAGGCGTCTCAGAAAAGACAGAAGCAGAGTAAGTGGGAATATTTTTCTATAAAAAGGCTCTGAGGGAGGAGATTTGGGAGTGATGGGTGTCCAAGGGTCAACACCCAACTGCTCTCCATCCCTCTCACCTGGAAGGTCGGAGGAGGGCCCGATCAAGAATGAATATGAGGAGAGCCAGTGGACTACAGACCTGGACAATCAAAGCTCCACAGTGAGTGGGGGTGCTCCTGACAGCCCCAGTGACAGGGCACTGACAGTGACTAACATCGCATTAGCTTCAGATTGTTGACCTTTCCAGAGAGTCAAAGGATGAAAAAACTATCTTGTGTTGTTTTTTTTTTGGGGGGGGGGTGTTGACAGGTTAGCACAACAGACATAGAGCCATATTATCACTCCATGAGGGATTTTAACCCCCAGCTGCCACCAACACTGGAGGAGGTATCTTATCCCAGAGGTGAGTTATGACCACATCAGAACTCCCCCATTCACAGATACCCCTGACATCTGGACTGGGTACATGATCACTCCTTTTTTCTACTCCAACTCCAGGTTTCACAGGTCTCGAGGAGGAGAATATGGCTTTTCCAGGGCACCTATATGATGAGGTGGAAAGATGGTATGCCCCTTCTGGGGCCTGGGGACCCCTCTACGATAAAGTACCAATGGTGAGATTTGTAGCTGCAGAAGTCTTTCCTGGCTAGTGCCCAAAATCCACATTCTACTGCTTAGGGTAAGCTAGTTGCTATAACAAACAGGCCTGGCAATAACCCAGCGCCCTAAACAAGACAATCTATTTTTTTCTTACATAGTAGTCAGAAATGAGTGGCCCTAATTCACATGGGTATTACAGAATCCAAGTTCTTTCCATTATGGTCCACTGCCATCCCCTAGCACAGTGTTTCTCAACCTGTGGGTCGCGACCCTTTTGGCGGTCGAATGACCCTTTCACAGGGGTCGCCTAAGACCATCGTAAAATGCAAATATTTACATCACGATGCATAACAGTAGCAAAATTTCATGATTGGGCGTCACCACCACGTGAGGAACTGTATGCAAGGGTTGCGGCCTTAAGAAGGTTGAGAACCACTGCCCTAGCACATCATCCAAGTTTGCACTGATGGGCCAGTTCACTGGGGGCTTCAACCAGTGGAAGAGGAAAAGAATGTGATGGAGGAACAACTATGCCTTTTGGTCCCGGCTCAGAAATTACACATTCTACTCCTTCCCCTGGTGAGAGCATGGTCACATGGCCAAATCTAACTACAAAGGAGGCTGAGAAACATAGCCTAGCTGGGAAGTTTTATGTGTTACTACAGTTATATAATTGTGGAAGAAAAATGTATGCATTTTGTTGGATAGTTAGCTATCACCACTGCACTGGTTAATCAGAGAGATACAGAGGGGAAAAAATGGACTCATTCAATCAAAATACCAAGGCACAGAATTGTCTTCAGACCCACACAGCTGGACCAAGAATTTCCTTCTTAAGGATGCCCCCAGTAAATCCAGGTTTGAATCCTCTTAGACCAGAAATCTTCAAGGAAAAAGAATGCCTATTTCCATTAGCTCCAAAGCCCCAATGCTGACACTTATTGGTCTAGCTTGAGTCACATACTCGTCACTGAACTACTGAGGCAGGGGATGAAATATGCTAATGAGACAGGTCTGGATCAGTGCATGCCATTAGGAAATAGGAGCCAGACCCACTCAATGGAGTGGATTGAGAGTGAGAGAGTGGCAGAGAGAAGAGAAGAAGTGAGTATGGTAGCAGGACAGGCAAAAGCCACAGACAGGCACGTTATCAACTAACCCCTCGCAGCAAGGGAGGTGGGCAGAACACCTGACTTTTGGTGTAGCTTTGGCCAGTCCAGGCACCTCTGGGCCAAAGATTTCCCTCTTTAACATTGTCTCACATCAGGCGCTGTTCTCCCTACCAGGGTGGACAGAACTAGTGTAAAGCGCTGTCCATGGTGCTGAACCACTTTTTCTGTAAACGGCCTGATAATAGACATTTTGGGCTTTGCAGGATATTCTGTCCTCAAAACTCGAAACTCTGCCATTGTAGAGTGAAAGCGTCCATAGAAAATACATAGACAAATGAGTGTGGCTAAATTCCAATAAAACTTTTTTTTACACTGAATTTCATATGTCACAAATATTATTCTTCCTCTGATACATTCCCAGCTATCAGAAATGTAAAACTGTTCTTAGCTTTTGAACGGTACTAAAACAGGCAGCAGGCCATACGTTGGCCCCTGAAAAATATGCTGTAAAGTTTTCTGAACTGAAACAATCGTTACTCCCAAACTTAGGGCAAAGCACATCCCTTGTAAGGACTGCTCTATGCGGTCTTTTTTTCTTTTCCATTTTATGAGGAAATGTTTTGGCAGTTCATAGGACTAACAGAATCATGACTCACATTTCACAATTCCCTTAGCCAATATCATGGGCTTTAAAAGTTTCATAATCTTACATGAAATTTTTTTTCTGACTGGAAATCATGACATATCTTGGTCTTGCTTAAAAATAATACAGTTAGGTCCACCGGTGTGGCTCAGTGGTTGAGCATAGACCTAGGAACCAGGAGGTTTGATTCCCAATCAGGGCACATGCCAAGGTTTTGGACTCGATCCCCAGTGTGGAGCAGGCAGGAGGCAGCCAATCAATGATTCTCTCTCATCATTGATGTTTCTACCTTTCTCTTTCTTTCTGAAATCAATAAAAAATATATTAAAAAATAATCCAGTTAGTGGGGGTAGAGGATGAGAATATAGAGATATAGATAAATCAAGATTGACCAAAGGTTGATATTATCAAAGCTAGGTTATGGTACGTGGGAGTTCATTATAATCACTCTCATCTTTTTATATGTTGGAATTTCCCTCCATAATTAGAAGGTGAAACCTTTTTTTTCTCCGGGAAATTGAGTATGAGTGTATCCTCCAGAGCTGCAATGATGACCCACAGGGCATCTCTCTATGGTTCTAACTCCGCCTTTGTTTGTCAGGACCCTGACCTCCACTGGTCTGAGGACAAATATGAGGACCCAAGAGGAATCTATGATCAGGTGGCAGGAGACTTGAATCCTATGGAACCTGATTCTCTACACTTTGAGCTGGGGGGACATCTGGTGTGACAGGCTTCTCAACACCGTCTTCCTGCACATGCAGGACATAACGTTTCCGTGGCACTTTTCATTCCAGCCTGTGAGTTCCATAAGACACAAAGGGACTGGACTTTTTCAGAAGAGGACTTGGAGGGCTGTGTGTAAGCGACAAAAATGATTCAAACTGGTGTCTAAGTATAAACAAGGCTCCTCCTGGGGTTACTTTTTAGAAATGAAACTTCTCTGGAGGGTTTTTGTAAATTGTGAATTGTAAAAAACATCTCAATAATGAAAAGTTATTCTGAGGGGTTTTATGCTTTTTCAGATATGGAGAAATGCCAGAAACCAATCACTGTCTCACTAATTAGAAAGGTGTGGACAACGAACCCAGGGTCAACCTTGAAGCTCTCAAAGGTCAGAGCCAACCACTCCCTATCTAATTGAGACAATGGTAGCTGAAGCAACTTCCACACCAAATAATCATGTAAATCCTTTAATAATAAAATAATCTGCCTGTTACTGGAATTGCCTGTCTCAGGACAATGGGTGTATCCCAAACCTGAATAAAAGGGTGGGCAAGGCCAAAGCAAAGGGTAGTCCTCTCACTAGAGGTGGGCTCCCACCTGGCCCCCAATATTCCCAAATTAATACTTTTCTAGTCTTTTCATTTGTGTTCAGCCTTCTCCAGAACCCGAACCCTGAACCAGAGCACTGAACCATGCGAGATGTGAAAGAGGTTCTCACAGAAAAAAGACTAAGCTCATTTATGGTTTAACTGCATCTGAAATAGGTAATAATAAATGGAATGTATGAACTATTCTCGTGTCCTACTTGTTTTATTATTTTTAGTAGCTCTTGCCAGTTTTGCTCAGTAGATAGAATGTCAGACACCTGCGGACCAAAGCCATGTACCTTGGTTACAGGCTCCTCCCTAGCCTGGGCCCTGGTTGGGGCTCATGCAGGAGGCAATGTGTTTCTCTCAAATCAATGTTTCTCTCTCTCTTTTCCTTTCTCTTTCATTCTCCTTAAAAATCAATGGGAAAATATCCTCAGGTGAGGATTAACAAAAACAAACAAAAAGCATGATGTACAAACAGTACATACATGTAAACATAAATAGACTCTACAGAAAATAAAGTAGACTATCAAAACAAGCTAGAAATAAATGAATGCATACTGCATAATTTCACTTACAGAAATTCTAAAATAGGCAAAATTAACCTATGGTGAGAAGAATGGTGGTTGTCTGGGACCATGAAAAGGAAATTGACTGTAAAAGGGCATAGGGGAATTTTTTGGGGGGGAAGGGGAGATGGATGGAAATGTTCCATATCATGATTGTAATGCTGGATACATGGGTATATAGATTTATCAAAGATCATTAAACTGTATAGTTCCTTGAAATTTCCTGAGATTTGTTTTATGGTCATATAAATGATTTTTTAAATGTTCTGTGTGTGCTTAAAAATAATATATATTCTTCACTTGTTGGCCATTATTCTTTAGGTTTATAAAGAATTATAAACCTATAAGCATTAAATTTTTATCTGTTCTATTAATTATGAAAAATATTGAGTTATTGTTTAGTGGAATTGGAATTGCTATATTCTCTTTAATGCTGCCAATTTTTGCTTTATTTTGTCCCCATGTTATTGGCCGTGGGCAATTGGCCAGGAGGCCCCGCTCCCGATTGAGGGGGGGGGGCCTGACCAGGGGCAGAGCTGGCTGCGGGGAGGGGCTGGGGGCTGATCGGGGTGGTGGGGGCCCATCAGGAGTGGGGCTAGTCAGGGGGAGGGGCCACAGGCACTTGGCTGACTGACCCTGCCTGAGATCTGGATGAGGGAGCCAGCATGGAGGGTGGGGGAGGGGCTGAAGGAGATTGGCCAGCTGGCCCCGCCCCCTGTTGGGATGGGGGTTGATCAGGGGTAGGGCCAGCCAGGGTGCAGGACTGTGGGCCAATAGGAGCGGGGCTGGCCAATCAGGGGTGGAGCTGGCCGGTGGGGGAAGTACCATAGGGGGTTGGCTAGCTGGCCCCACTCCTGATTAGGCAAATTTGCCGCAGTGGGTGTCATAGCCACTGGTTGTTCTGGTCGCTGGCTTTTTATATTTATTTTAGAGGCCCACTGCACGTTATTTGTGCATGGGTGGGGGGGCGGTGTCCCTCAGCCCAGCCTGCACCCTCTCCAATCTGGGACCCCTCGAGGGATGTCCAACTGCCCGTTTAGGCCTGATCCCAGTGGGATTAGGCCTAAACTGGCAATCAGACAGCCCTCTCACAATCCAGGACTGCTGGCTCCCAACTGCTCTCCTGCCTGCCTTCCTGATTGCCCCTAACCGCTTCTGCCTGCCAGCCTGATCATGCTCTAACCACTCCCCTGCCAGCCTGATTGCCCCTTACTGCCCTCCCCTGCAGGCCTGGTCACCCCTAACAGCCCTATCCTGCCAGCCTGGCCACCCCCAACTGCCCTCCCCTTCCAACACAGTCACTTCTAACTGCCCTTCCCTGCCAACCTCATCGCTCTTAACTACTCTCCCCTGCTAGTCTGATCCCCCCAACTGCCCTTCCCTGCAGGCCTGGTCAGCCCTAACAGCCCTCCTATGTAGGCCTAGTCCCCTCCAACTGCCCTCCCCTGCAGGCCTGGGTCCTGCCACAACTGCCCTTTCCTGCCGGCCCAGTTGCCCCCAACTTCCCTCCTCTGTCAGCCTGGTCACCCCTAACTGTCCTCCCCTGCAGGCTTGGTATTTTAATTATGATGTCTTGCTGTGATCCTTTTTGGATTTCTTTTATTTGGGATTCTGTGTGCTTCCTGGACTTGTAAGTATTTCTTTCAACAGATGTGGGAAGTTTTCAGTCATTATTTCTTCAAATGGGTTTTCAGTATCTTGCTCTCTCTATTGTTCTGGTACCCCCACAATTCTGATGTTGGTACACTTGAAGTTGTCCCAGAGGCTCCTTACATTATCTTCACATTTTTGGATTCTTTTTTCTTCTTGCTTTTCCATTTGAGTGTTTTCTGCTTCTTTATATTTCAAATCTTTGACTTGATTCTTGTGTTCCTCTAGTCTGCTGTTAGGTCTCTGTATAATATTTTTTATTTCAGTCAGTGTATGTTTAATTTCTAGTTGGTTCTTTTTAATCTCCTCTTGGGTCTTGCTAAATTTATTGGCCTTTTCTAGGAAATTCTTGAAAAACCTTATAACTGTGATTTTGAACTCTATATTCAGTTTGTTTGTTTTCCTCTACTTATTTTGTTTGTGATCTGTTTCTTTGTCTCTGCATTTTCATTATGCTGAGAGAACTTCTGTCTTGGAATCAGCCTTATGATACAAGACTTGCAAAACTGCAAAAGCCTCTCTGTTGATCTTGGATGAGGTGGAGTCTCAGGGCTTAGCAGACCACTTTGCCTTCTAGTCAGCCCTGCCCTGGGTCTCGCTTATCTCTCGGTAATCAATGGAGCCATCCCTGTGTGCATGCACACGTTGCCTTTAGACCGCTGCCTTTCCAGCTCTGCTGTGCTCCAGAATGCGTATGAGTCTGGGTCTTCAGGGTCTTGTCCGAAACTGAGATTCAGTCGAATTAATAGTGGCACAGTTTGAAGGCTCTGTCTCCTGCCCACTAGAGATAGCCAGCAGCACAATCAGCAGTCCGTCTTCTGTGCACAGCAATATGCGTGCCCCTAGACTTCTGCCCTTTCACAGCTCCCCTAAATTTCCGTGCACTTCTCACTTTTCACAGTCCAAACGCCCCCTGTATGAGTCTCACCCAGATCTGGGGTTCAGTGCCATAGGATAAGGGGTTCGGTGTAGTTGGGAGTCTCCTTCTCCCTCCCACAAGAGGAAGCCAGCCAGGCACTCTGGCGCCTGCTCTCTCCACGCGAGTATCTCCGCACCTTAGCTTTTTGCAGCTCCTCTGAGTCTCCGTGAGCCCCTCTCTTTCCTTCTAGTTGTAGAATTTCCACTCAGCCAACTTTCCTGTAGTTCTGGATGATGTCCGTTCTGTCTTTTAATTGTAGTTTTGAAATTTTTGTGCGAGGCAGCAGTTTAGGTGTTCACCTATGCTGCCATCTTCATTCACTTGATTTTTAGATTCACTTGTTGATAGATATTTATTTGTTTTTCATAATTTTTATCTTTACCTTTTTTTTCTTCCTCCTCTTCTTAAAGTATACCTTTCAGCATTTAATATAATATTGGTTTAGTGATGATGAGCTCTTTTTAGCTTTTTAGTATCTGTAAGGGCAGAGGGTGGGGTGGGAACTGGGTGGAGGGGAGCTGTGGGGGAAAAGAGGAACAATTGTAATAATCTGAACAATAAAGATTTATTAAATTAAAAACAATTGATTTTATTAGTTACTAAGAGAAATATAGTAACTTGAGAGTGGAGAAAATTTGATAGATGGCACCTTTACCAAATGATCATAGTTACCATTACCAGGCAGAGAACAAATTGACATCATGGGCTTCCTGATATGAAATACACATGCTACCTGTTAGCAAATTATACTACAAGGCTATATTAATTAAAACAGCATGGTACTGATACACAGATCAATGGAACAGAATAGAGAGCCCAGAAATAAACCCACACCTATCTGGTCAAATTAATATTTGACAAAGGCAGCAAGAATATACAATGTGGGTAAAGACAGTCTATTCTCATGTTGGGAAAATGGGACAGCTATATACAAAAGAAATGAAACTAGACTAGACCACCTTCTTACACCATATACAAGAATAAACTCAAAATGATTTAAAGACTCAAATATAAGACTCAAAAACATAAAACTCCTATAAGAAAACATAGGCAGTAAAATCTCGAACATTTGTCTTACCAATATTTTTTTCCTGATATATATTCTCAGTCAAGGGAAAAGAAACAAAGGGGACTACCTCAAATTAAAAAGGTTTTGCACAGCAAAAAACACCCCATGAATAAAACAAAAAGACAGCCTACTAAATGGGAGAACACACTCACAAATGATATACTTGATAATGGATTAATATCCAAAATTCTGAAGAACTCATACAACTCAACACCAAAAAAAAAAAAAAATCCAAACAACTTAATTAAAAAATGAACAGAAACCTGAACAGACACTTCTCCAAAGAGAACATAGGAATAGCATTTGACATAGTGATCCCACTTCTAGGAATATATTCTAAGAAGTCTGAAACACCAATCAGAGACAATATATATACCCATATGTTTATTGCACTTATTTACAATAGCTAAGATCTGGAAAGAGCCCAAATGTCCATCAGTAGATGAGTGGATAAATCACATAATACCATGCAACTGTAAAAAAGATCTCTTACCCTTTGAGACAGCATGGAGATTATGCTAAGATAAATAGAAAGACAAGTATCACATGATCTCACTTGTATATGGGATGTAATAAACAAAATAAACAGATGAACAAAATGGTCCAGAGACATGGAACAGACTGAGAGATCTCAGAGGGCTGGATGGAAGGCCGGGCTGGAAGAAATTACTAAAGAATTTGTATGCATATATGCATAGTCCATGGACACACACCATAGGGCAGTGAAGGCCTGGGGTGGTGCAGGAGCTGGGTAGAAGAGGGGAAGGGAGCAGTGGGGGAACATCTGTAATAATCTCAACAATAAAAGTAAGTAAGTAAATAAATAAATAAATAGCTTTCAGTCCTGAACATATTTTGAGAAGCTAAAGCAAGTTTGACTACTGCGTGTGCATGCTTTTGTTTGTGTGTGTGTGTGTGTGTGTGTGTGTGTGTGCGTGTTGGGTTGGGAGACATGACAGCCCTAAATGAGATGTCAGAACCCAAGTAAGTGGGAGGGGTATGCACAGAAGGCTGCCTAGTACAATGCTGTTAGAGTCTTAGTGTAGTGAAAAGTATCAGAATCCAGGTCAAGGGATAGCAGCAGAATGAGAGATCAGTTACATATAGAGTGATTGATCAAAGAAGTAAATATATTAATAATAATCTGATTATTCACTCTCAGTGCAAGGGCTTTACATAAACCAGAATGCATCATGAACCAAGGATAATGGCTAATCCATTTGATGTCCGGAGGTCCAGAAGAAAAATAAAAACAAAATAGAACAAAAATGGTCGGGCACAACCATGTGCTCATCTTACCTAATAATAGATAAAACATGTAAATTGACTGCACCTCTGCTACATCCACAGCCAATCAGAGTGAGTATGCAAATCAACTCAACAAAGATGGAGGTTTATTTGCATACATAGATACCAGCGGTTTTAGGCCTAGGCAAAGGCCGAGCTGAAGATCAATGTGAACTACAGAGGAAACACCTTTTCTGACCGCTCATTGACTAAGCTCCCTGTATGCCACTGGTAATTCTTTTTCTTTTTTTAAAAAAAATATTTTATTGATTTTTCACAGAGAGGAAGAGAAAGGGATAGAAAGTCAGAAACATCAATGAGAGAGAGACATCGATCAGCCGCCTCCTGCACACCCCAAGCTGGAGATGTGCCCGCAAGCAAGGTACATGCCCCCAGCCGGAATCGAACCTGGGACCTTTCAGTCTGCAGGCCAATGCTCTATCCACTGAGCCAAACCCGTCTCAGCACCACTGGTAATTCTTAGTAGCGGGTTTTTCCACCACACTCCTGGAGAAAAAAAACAAAGGTCTGCTGCTGGAGGGCTAAGAAATGTCATATCCTTCCCTAACTGCTTTGGCTCAGTGGATAGAGCCTTGGCCTGCCAATTGCAGGGTCCAGGATCCATTCTGATCAAGGGCATGTACCTGGGTTGTAGGCTCGTTCATGGCTGGGTCCAGGTCAGGGCTCATGCAGGAGGCAACCAATCAAAGTGTTCCTTTCACTTTGATGTTTCTCTCTGTCTTTTTCTTTCTCTTCCACGCTTTCTAAAAATCATTGGAAGCATATCCTCAGGTGAGGATAAAAAAAAAATAGAGAAATGTCATATCCTATGAAAGACACACCTTGAAAATACCTAAAGAAAGTTATCATTTTTTCATGGTGAAGAGACTGTTTCCATGTTGATGAAAACACCTTGGTGGCTGTGGTGACTGGCAGTGGCTGCAGCAGCAGAGTGCTGTGACTGGTGCCTTCCCCTGATCAGCCTGGTCAGATGCCCACTATTATTTTTAATTTTTCAATTGCAGATAACATTCAACATTATATTAGTTTCAGGTGTACAACTTAGTGATTAAACATTTATCTAACTTAAAAAACGATCTGATTAAGTTGAGTACCTCCCACCACCATTCATAGTTATTACAATATTGTTAACTGTATTCCTTGTGTTGTAATTTACATCCCCAGGACTATTTGTAGCTACCAATTTGTACTTCTTTCAAATATATTTTATTGATTTTTTTTATAGAGGGAAAGGAAGAGGGATAGAGAGCTAGAAACATTGATGAGAGAGAAACATCGATCAGCCGCCTCCTGCACACCCCTCACTGGGGACATGCCCACAACCAAGGTACATGCCCTTGACTGGGATCAAACCCAGGACCCTTCAGTTCGCAGGCCGATGCTCCATCCACTGAGCCAAACCGGTTTCGGCCCAATTTGTACTTCTTAATCCCTTCACCCCCCACTCACCTGGCAGCCATCAGTTTTTCCCCTGTATTTATGAATTTGTTTCTGTCACGGGAATAATATTGGATCAAAGAAAGTCAGACCAAAAAAGAGACCATACTGCATGATTTTATCCATTTAAAGTTAAAAATAGGCAAAACTAATTTTTAGCAGTAGCAATCAAAATTGGTTATCTTTGGTGGCAAGGGGAGAGAGAGATTACAACAGGCTTCTAGGAGGCCAATAATGTTGTTCCTTGACCTGGTGCTAGTTACACAGGTGTTGTCACTTTCTGAAAAGCTGTCATACTGAACACTTGTAGTGTGGCCCATTTATTTGTGCCTGCTTTACGTCATTAAAATTTTACATTAGATCTCATAGGTGCCATTATGGTTGAAGTTGTGACTTTCCAATATGGTGAACAGTCTTTGATACTGTGCTGAATAACAACAAAATTTTTATTCTTTTTGCACCACAGTTTAATTTAAGAAAAAGTCAGTATGTTTTCAACGATACCAAAAATGTCATGCATGTATATATTATATTAATAATTTTACATTATATAAAATAATTTTTACCCACACGAGTGACTTTAAGAATACTTTCAGCCGAGACCGATTTGGCTCAGTGGATGGGGCGTCGGCTTGCAGACTGAGGGGTCCCAGGTTCGATTCTGGTTGGGGGCATGTACCTTGCTTTCGGGCACATCTCCACTGTGGGGTGTGCAGTAGGCGGCTGATCGATGTCTCTCTCATCGATGTTTCTGACTTTCTATCTCTCTCCCTTCCTTTCTGTAAAAAAATCAATAAAATATATTTTTTTAAAAAAAGAAGAATACTTTCAAGTTTTCTGGATGGAGAGGAAGTGTCCAGCATTTCTGGTCCCTGAAGTCAAAGTCTGTAGCACTCTCCAATCAACGTGGCAACCCACGTTTGTGCAAATTTCCAAACTCCCACCAGGGAACGGTATCGCCCCGTTTGAGAAGAGCCAGTATGGTCTGAGAGTCTAAGTAAATTATGTATTGGAGTCTGGAGTTCAATGGGAAGGTCTGTGCTGCAGATAAAAATTGGTGCTGGTGGTGATGGTGGTGGTAGAAGTGTCCTCCGCACGTTAAGTAGTCACCAAGCCCGAACAGTAAAGGCCAAGTAGCTCTGCAGGACATGGAAGCATAGGGGGCCGAAAGGAGCACGATGTGAGAGGGATTTTACAAAAATGTTACGAGGCAGAAACTGAAGCCAGTGATATGGGCAACAATAAATCATGACGGTCATCTTAGGGTGTTTGTACTTTACCTTGTGGGTGGTAGCAGACCATTGCATACTTCAGACAACAACAGACAGCATTTATGAGCTGTTTCCACATGCCAATCCCTCTTCTAAATTCTTTTTATGTTTTCTCTCCTAGAACCATCAGAATTACTCATTTAGCACCGTGTTCTGCCATCCCATATCCACTCACCTTTTTCCATTGTGACTTAGCAAGAAGCAGCGGCTAGTCCCCCATGTTAGCTAGACTTTGTGTGTTCTACCTAGCCAAGTCTACTGGGGGCTCCATGAATAGGTGTATCACTTGAATGTGGCCAGAGCATTATTGCCAAAGTATCTTTTTTAAAAAAATATATTTTATTGATTTTTTACAGAGGGGAAGGGAGAGAGATAGAAAGTCAGAAACATCGATGAGAGAGAGAAATAGGTCAGCCGCCTCCTGCACGCCCCACTGTGGAAATATGCCCGCAAGCAAGGTACATGCCCCCAACTGGAATCAAACCCGACACTCTATCCACTGAGCCAAACTGGTCTCGGCCCAAGTATCTTTTTTAAAAAATGTTTTTTATTTGTAGAGCAAGAGGAAGGGAGGGGGATAGAGAAATACAAACTTCAGTAAGAGAGAAATATCATCCATCAGCTGCTTTCTGCACGTTCCCTCTTAGTGACTGAGCTGGCAAGCCCTGGGCATGTGCATTGATGGGGAATCAAACCGGTGTGACCTCTTGGTTCCTGGGTCTATGCTCAACCACTGAGCCACACCAGCAAGGCTGGCAGAGTATCTTCAACCCTAGTAATTGGCTTAGGGTCATCAGGTGACCCACTCAGACCAATGAGAGGACTCTGACCCTACAGTTGTTCTCCTTAGAAATGTGTGCCTCTGTGCCAATATTAAAGCTTCTTTCCCTCTCACCACAAAATGTGTGATCACACACAGGACCATCTGGGAACATCATTCAAGAAACTTCCATGGCTGCTGCTTAGGAGCTCATTGTGTTTTGCTTTCCTGCCAGGCACTCAACATTCCTCACTTAGTCTCTTCCCTTCCCACACCCCTTTCCCCCGTTCTAGTTTTGTGCTTCAGATAGATTAGAATAAATATTTTTTTCCTCTATGAGCCACAGTTATTTCTACCTTTTCGTTTTTAATTTATCTGTGGTCTCAACCTAGGATGCTCAACCCATTTTTTTTTCATTAAACCCGACTGGCATGGCTCAGTGGTTGAGTGTCAATCTATGAAACAGGAGGTCATGGTTCAATTCCTGATCAGGGCATATGCCCAGGGTATGGGCTCAATTCCCAGTGTAGGGCATGCAAGAGGAAGCAGATCAATTATTCCCTCTCACTGATTTTTTTATTTTTCTCTTCTTCTCCCTTCCTCTCTGAAATCAATAAAAATATATTCTTTAAAAAATAATTTGTGGAGAGTTTAGTCCATGCTATTATTTCAAAATGAGTAAAGAAGACAATTTAGATGATACAAACAATTTTTTCAATACTTCATGAAGTGGATAACCTCCCTTTGGAGAACTGTGAAAATATGGTAGAAGGCAAGAAGCTTTATAGGATAAGGAATAAAGGAAAAGCAAGAGACAAATAGAAAACATCTGATTGGCTGGGGCCACAATAGTCATCTTTGAGATAAGAAGCCCTATTTTGGCTTACTTAGCGTTTGGGGATTGACCGACTAAATATTCTGAGTTTCTGGTCAAACAGAGCATTTACAGGGTTCAATTATTATAAAATAATTTTTACTCACATGAGTGACTACATGAAAGTTAAGTAAGTTTTGTTTTGCTGATGTGGCACTCAAAGCAGGAACAGCTCCATCTTGGGCCTAGAAATTTATTTCAATACTATAGTCCAGATGGTGCATAGATAAAGAATAGCTCTAGATATCTTCAACGTCATACGATTTCATTTTTGATGTGTTAGTCATGAATTTCTTTTTATTTATCTAGTTTAGGACATGCTTGTTTCTTGGAACTGGATTCATGTTTTTCATCAATTTGGAAAAATTCTCAGTCATTGTTATTTTATTTTAATCTTTATTGTTGAGAGTGTTACAGATGTCCCCCTTTTTTCCCCACATTGCCCCCTTCCACCAAGTTCCTGCCCCGCCCCAGGTCTTCTCCACCCTATTGTCTGTGCCTGTAGGTAATGTATATAAGTTTTTTGGTTAATCTCTTTCCACTCCCTTCTCCCCTTCCTCTGGGATTCATCCATATTTCCATGCCTCTGGTTCTATTTTATTCATCAGTTTATTGTGTTCATTAGATTCCTGTTCATTTATTTTTAGATACAGTTATTGGTAGATATGTATTTTTTTATATTTTATTGATTTTTTACAGAGAGGAAGGGAGAGGGATAGAGTTAGAAACATCGATGAGAGAGAGACATCGATCAGCTGCCTCTTGCACGCCCCCTACTGGGGATGTGCCCGCAACCAAGGTACATGCCCTTGACCGGAATTGAACCTGGGACCTTTCAGTCCGCAGACCAACACTCCATCCACTGAGCCAAACCGGTTTCGGCGGTAAATATGTATTTATTGCCATTTTATTGTTCATATTTTTATCCCTCTTCCATCTCCTTCTTTTTCCTCCTCTAGAATACCCTTCAACATTTCACATAATACTAATTTGGTGGTGATGAACTCTTTCAGCTTTTTCTTGTCTGTGAAGCTCTTTATCTGATCTTCAATTATAAATAATAGTTTTGCTGGGTAGAGTAATCTTGTTTGTACGTCTTTGCTATTCATCACTTTGAATATTTCTTGCCAAACAAGTATTATATGAAATGGTGAAAGGTACTCTTTAAGAAGAGGAAGAAGAAGAAAAAGGTAAAGATAAAATTTATGAACAACAAATACATATCTAAAGTGTATCTAAAAATCAAGTGAATTAAAAATCTGATGAACAGAATAAACTGGTAAATACAATAGAATCAGGGGCACAGAAAGGGAGTAGACTGACAATTCTCAGGGGGAAGGGGGTGAGGAGGATGCAGGGAGAGACTGGACAAAAATCATACACCTACCGATGAGGACAATGTGGGGGGAGGTAAGGGCAGAGGGAGGGGTGGGAGCCAGGTGGAGGGGAGTTATGGGGGAAAAAAAGAGGAACAAATGTAATAATCTGAACAATAAAGATTTATTAAATAAAAAATACTACATGATGTATGACTCCATATATTTTGACATTCTCAAAAAGACAAAATTACGGAGATAAAAAAGAGATCAGTGGTCATTAGGAGTTATGGATGGGGAGAGGATGTGGCTGTATGAGTTCTTATTGTGATTGCAGTGGGGGTAAAGAAATCTGTATGTTAAATTATTTGAACTGTACACCAAAGGAAAAAATGACTTTTATTATAAAATAATTTTTAAAATAAAAATCTTCCCATGTGGTCTCAATGTGCAGCCAAAATTGAGACACTGATGAGCCATGTAGAACATTTAAAGTTCTTTCTTTATCCTCAGAGAAGTGGGAGCAGGGTGAGGTGTCCTTGAGGTGGAAACCCTGCAGAAAGATTCATACATTGAGGTTGGTCCAGAGAGTCAAATGCTCATTCATCTGGAGTTGCCAGAGGGATGAGACATCACTCTCTGTTTCATATATTCATTCAAAGAAGTGTTATAACACCTAATATGTGCTGCTTGTCCCTGGGGATGCCTGTTAGAAAATGAAACAAAACCAAACCACCAGGGAATGAGGAAGGAGTCGTTTAGAGGTTGCAGGGGGAAATCTGGAGTGGAGGTCAGAAGCAGATGACATTTGGCCCGTATCTCTGTGCTTGATTCCTGGAATTTGAAGTTCTCTTGGGAAAGTTGTTCGGGTCAGGGTGAGGGCACAGTATCTCTCAGATGCTGCACCTGATCAAAATCTTCATGTCTGTCACCGAGGCGCATGTTAACATCCCTGGCCGCAACACTCTCCATATGTTGTCACACATGGTTGGTGGGAAAACTGGGTGCTATTCACTTAATTCTACTGGGCAAGGACAACTAGGCTCTTGTGCCTGGCATCTCATGTTCCTATAGTCCTCTTCCCTTTGATATTTTCTTCTTTTCCTGAGTTCTGTGAGTTTCTCTAAGTGAATCATTGAACCGGAAGTGGTTAATTGGATCCCTGGACACCAGGATGATTAATGGTATATACTTCACCAGGGTCATAGGCATACACAGCATGTACTGATCACAGCCAGTACTTACTGAATTCATACTGTGTACCAATTTTTGTGTGTCTATGGATTCATTGAATCTTCAGGACAATCCTGTGCGATTGATAAATTTTTATTCCCAGCCCCCACCCATGATTACTTTTTACTTTTTATTGTGACATGTATTTTGTATTCAGGAGCATAAAATATAAATGTATGGCTTATACTTGTGTGACAAACTGTGGATTGTCATCACCTAAAGAATAAAGGACACAGAAGGCCCCACGAACCCCTATCCAGTGACAACTCCTCCCACCTCCTCAGGTAATAATAATTTTCTTGCTTCTTTTCTTCATAGTTACAGGTTATTTGCACTTTCATATTTTTTTTCAATAACACCGCAATCTTTCCCATTTTAAGATGAAGCAATTGCAACAAGAGAAGTCAAGTAACTTTCCCGAGATCACAAAACCCAACTGCCTTGAACCCAGAGATCCTTGTTCCCGGAACCGAGCTCCCGCTTAGCACCCACTGGCACATGGTGGACAGCAAATAATTGTGAGCTGTTATGCGGAGGGGTTTGGAGGCGCCATGAGGGGTTTTCTTTCCTATCCATGTCATTCTTTTTTTTTTTTTTTGATATTTGAAATACAACTTTACTCTTGGTCTAAACGGAAAGGAATGGGAATGACAGTAACAAACAAGGTTTCACCACGGAGTATGTGACTGCAGCATTCTTATCGTTGACACGCAATGAGGAAACAGCTTGTTCCAAACAGCTAACACGCAGGTCCCCCGGGAAGTATGACTGCCACACTCCCTCGGAAGCCATTCCTCAGCCTCCCGGGGTCAAGCACATATATATATATATTTTAAATATGTTTTAAAATATATATATATTTTTTAATATATTTTATTGATTTTTTACAGAGAGGAAGGGAGAGAGAGAAAGTCAGAAATATCGACGAGAGAGAGACATCGATCAGCCGCCTCCTGCACGCCCCACTGTGGAGATGCGCCCGCAAGCAAGGCACATGCCCCTGACCGGAACCGAACCTGGGACCTTTCAGTCCGCAGGCCGACGCTCTATCCACTGAGCCACACCGGTCTCGGCTAGCACAGGTTCTTGCTTAGCGAGGTAATAACGTGGCAAACACGCGCGCACCACGACAGACACCACAGGACAGTTTGCCTATAAAACCAGACTTCTGACGCTGGCGCGGCGCCCGCCCCCAGGTCGTCGTCCCCGCCTGGGAGCGCGGTGGTCTGGGCAACCCCGAGGTCGTCGTGCTCGTGCTGGGCCGCCACGCGGGGTCCACGCCCACCCCGGGCGGGGCGAGGCGGGCATGGCGACGAGCTCCAGGTCGGGGTCCCCAATGGGCTTCCTCGCCAGCCAGAGGAAGGGCTTCTCGAAGTGGTAGTTGCTCTTGGCGGAGATGTCGTCGTCCTGAAGGTCCTTCTTCCGGTGGAAGACGACGGACTTGGCCTTCACCTTCCGGTCCTTGATGTCCGCCTGGTTGCCGCACAGGACGATGGGATGTTCTCGCGCACGCGCGCCGGGTCTCGATGCCAGTTTGGGCGCGTTCTTGTACGGGACTCGCGAGGTGACGTCGGACATGATGATGGCACCCTGGGCTTGGATGCAGCCCCCCGAACTGCTCCTGGCCGGCCGTGTCCCGCACCTTGAACTTGATGGGCCCGCGGTTGGTGTGGAAGACGAGGGGGTGCACCTCCACGGCCAGGGGGGCGACATCAGGTGGTGCTTCACGAAGGTGGTCTTCCCGGTGCCCCCGTCCCCCAGCCAGCACCGGTTTGAACTGAACTTGGGGTTCTCCGTGGGCGGCCATGGTGATGTCACTTCCAGAACCGTCTCCCGGGCCGTCTGACCGAGCAGCTGGGAAGACGGCGGGAGCTCTCCATGTCCTTCTGAACTCTGTCCCCATCAGTTAATAATTAGCTGCCCCCCAAGAAGCTTGTGACCCTAAGATTTGCCTTTCCCTGCCTACCGCCTGGTTAATCAGTCACCGCCCCCAGCTGGTAGCGCAGCTGGTGTGGAAGCGGTGAGAGATTCACGATGCTCCGGACCTGTCCGGTGCTCTTCTCCAAGGCCGGCCCCCCAGCTGGGTGCTGGCAGCCCCTGAGCTTTGATGGTGGGGCCTTCCACCTCAAGGGGACGGGAGAACTGATGCGGGCATTGCTGGTGCTACGGCTGTGTGCCTGGCCGCCTCTGGTCACCCATGGCCTGGCGGTGAGCAGCGACCTCGGGTATGGGCCTCTGAAGGCTCTCCAGAGCCTGGCATTGAGCCTCGCTCCCTGTCGCCCCAGATCCAGGCCTGGTCTCAGCGGCTCCTGGGCTCCCGGTTCTCGGGCGCAGTTCTCCGAGCTTCCATCTATGGGCAGTTCGTGGCCGGTGAGACAGCAGAGGAGGTGAGAGACTGTGTCCAACAACTGCAGAGTCTAAGCCTCCGGCCCCTGCTGGCAGTGCCCATAGAGGAGGAGCCAGACTCCGCTATGAAGACTGGGTGAGTAAGCACCTCAGGGCTATCCCAGTCCACACATGCCTAGTACTGGCTTGTCGTGGGAGGTTTGATTAAAAACAACGAAATTTAAAAAGACTGGATCAGTAGGGGGCCAGGGCCAAGGGAGGCTGGAAGGACGGTGGAAGGGGGCTGGCTGCTCCAGGGCCTGACACCTGCTGGCTGGGCAGCGAGGCCTGGTATGAGGGGAACCTCAGTGCTATGCTGCGGTGTGTGGACCTGTCGCGAAGCCTCCGGGAGACCCCTGGTCCGAACGGGGACGTCCTCATGCAGCTGAAGGTGACGGCGCTGACCAGCGCTCAGCTCTGTGTAAGCAGTTGGCAGGATGTGGGAGGAAGGTGTGGCTGCCCGCCATGTCCCCTCACCACCCCACCTAACATCCCATTCCAGAAGGAGCTAACCTCATTGGTCACAAGGTCCGGGGCTTCCTTAGAGCTGAACCCTGAGAGGCTGGCAGAAGCCATGGACTCTGGACAGGTAAGGACCTCAGGCTGTGGGAGACATTAATGGTTGGTGGGGAATGTCAGGAGCAGAGACACCTGCAAGTGGGATGTTCAAACTATTTAATTGCCATTACTTTCCGGGCTCAGGACAATCACAACAAATGTGGCTGTAGTCCTGGCGCATTGTTGGGATGGATAGGATATGGATAGTATGGGGGCTTTAGAGGGGGGGCTGGGGGCTCTGAGCTCGGAGGAGTGATTGCGACAGCAGGTCTCTATTAACTAGAAGAAGGTGCATCAGTATTATATCAAAGGACTCAACTATGCTAGTATGTGCTGGAAGCTATGATTAGACCAGTGGGGTTTGATTTAATCACTCATCCATCCATCCATCCATCCTTTCCTTCTTATTTTCATGTCCTATTTTCATGTCTTATTTTCATGCCCTGCCTATCATTGGCACCCACTCTATCCTATATAATACATATACTTGTTATTGTGATTTTATTTTGCCAAGTATATACTCGGTGGGGGCATTTTTTCTAACATTCCATTATGAAAATTTTCAAAGTTGAAAGAATCTTACTGTGGACACTATATCCCTACTATTGTTAACATTTAACTATACTTGCTTTAAACCATCTGTTCCTGTATCCATTGTTCTGTGCATCCATTAATCCATCTAATTTTTTATGCATTTCAAAGTAAGTTGAACACATCAGCACACTTCCACTCAAATGCTTCAGAAAGCGTTTTACCAATTAAAGCTCAATAATTATTTATAGTACTTTATTTCTTTTCGGGTAAAATTCTATATAATAAAAAGGCTAACATGCCAATCGACTGAATGGCAGAATGACCGGTTGCTGTTTCATGCACTGACCAATAGGGTGCAGAAGCTAATGCAGGAGCTTCCCCTGGTGGTCAGTACGCTCCCACAGGGGGAGCGCTGCTCGGCCAGAAGCTGGACTCACGGAGGAACACAGTGGCGCTGGCGGATCCTCTCCCGCCTCCGTGGCAGTGCTAAGGATGTCCTACTCACGGTTTAGGCCCACTCCTTCCTCCAAGGGCTCCCGGACTGAGAGAGGGTGCAGACCAGGCTGAGGCCCCCTCTACGCTCCCCTCCACAGTGCAAGAGTTTCATGCGCCAGGCCTCTAGTTTCCATATAATGAAAGGCACAAATTGTAAAGGTCCCCTTTGATGAGCTTTTACAAATAGACAAACCTGAGCAATTCAAAACCTTATAAAGTTAGGTGACATTTCCACCATTGCAGAAAGTTCCCTGTGTCCTTTAAGATGTATATAGAGAGTGTTATGTAATCTATTTCATTCTGTTTCATTCTTTTTCCCACTGAGCACATGGACTTTAAGGTCCATCTAAGTGTCTTTGTGAACATTAATCTATTGCTTACAAGTGCTGTTTCCAGCTGTGTGACTTCTCTCTCCTGGAATGGACACCCTGGTGATCTCCAAGTCTCCACTCCCCTAAACAATACTGCAAGGAGCTGATGCTTCCTTTTTTTTTTTTTAATATATTTTATTGATTTTTTAAAGAGAGGAAGGGAGAGAGAAAGTCAGAAACATCGATGAGAGAGAGACATCGATCAGCCGCCTCCTGCACGCCCCACACTGGAGATGTGCCCACAAGCAAGGTACATGCCCTCGACCGGAATCAAACCCAGGACCTCTCAGTCCGCAAGCCGACGGACGCTCCATCCACTGAGCCAAACCGACGGACGCTCCATCCACTGAGCCAAACCGGTCTCGGCTGATGCTTCCTTT
Source organism: Lasiurus borealis (assembly GCA_004026805.1). Lineage (NCBI taxonomy): Eukaryota > Metazoa > Chordata > Mammalia > Chiroptera > Vespertilionidae > Lasiurus > Lasiurus borealis. The sequence goes on from PVJN01012595.1 coordinate 49,710, forward strand.
TTGAAACCTTATAACAAGACTGAGTTAGAGGCAGTTATGATTTCCACATTACAAATGTATCCATTTCCGAAATGTTTATTGGCCATCCACATGTCCCAAGGGCTGTGCTAGGGGAGGAGGAGCGATGACCGAGACAAACAGACGCCCTGCCCTCAAAGCATCGCTTGCTAGTCAGGGCGGGGTAAGAAACAATAATGAAAACCAATGCCAATAGGTAACAAATGAAGTCTAAGTAAGCAGTATAGGGGCAAACAAGGCTGAAGAGGGGAAAGAGATGCCCGGATAGGGAGTTGCAAACTTACAGCAGGGGAAGCTCATTGAGGGGAACAAAGGTCTGAGAAGAGGTAAGTGGACCTCAGCAGGAGGAGTGTTCCAGGCAGAAGGAACAGCCAGAGCAAAGCCTCTGTGGTGGGAAGATACCTGGTTCGTTCAATAGCAGGGAGGCCAGTGTGGTCGGAGGGCAGAGAGCGAGGCGGAGAGTGGGAGGGGCCAGAGCAGCAGAGCCCAGTGGGCTGCAATGAGGCCGTGGCATTTCATGAGGAAATTGAGGTCCTTAAGAGACTAATAGAGGAAACGCTATGACACGTATTATGAGCTAGCCACCGCTCTAAGCATTTCCTTAGGTCAGCGGTCAGCAAACTCATTAGTCAGCAGAGCCAAACATCAACAGTACAACGATTGAAATTTATTTTAAGAGCCCAAGTTTTTAAACTTAAATTTCTTCTAACACCACTTCTTCAAAATAGACTCACCCAGGCCATGGAATTTTGGAAGAGCCACAAGCAAGGGGCCAAAGAGCCGCATGTGGCTCACGAGCCGCAGTCTGCCGACCACGGCCTTAGGTCAATTCCAAGTCACTTCTCTCTGAGCTTTTCCTCACTAGAAAATGGAGCTTGGAATAACTTCTGCCTACTAGAATCATTGTGGAAAGTAGATAAACAGGATAGTAAATGCATCACCTATTATCATTATAGTGTCAGGAATTGAGTGCTTCTGATGTGCTGGCACTGTCCTGTTCTTATGTCCAGGCACATCTCACCTAGTAACTCATTTTTATCCACAGAAGTTAATAACTCATTTTTATCCTCCTTTTATAGAGGAGAAAATTGAGGTCCAAAGAGATTATATGACTTGCTCAAAGCCAAGCAGTAAAGGTGTAGCATCAGGATTCAAACTCCGATTCTAGGTTCTTAACACTTAAATAAATTGTATATATGTGATATAGCAACTTTTGAGATTTCTAAAAATTCTAAACATATTTCCTTTCTTGGTGGTGGTGGTGT
>PVJN01012596.1:0-50891 GCA_004026805.1 Lasiurus borealis
AGGTTAAAGGAAGCCAACAATGAATGGGGAAGGAGCTCTTGCCTAGCAAAAGCAAGTACCTGTGATTTCCCTTAAGTGTGAGGGGCAAATTAAGGGAGCAGTTGCAGAAGGCAGGCAAGATCTGTGGTTGATGGGAGCTGTGGCCTTTAAAAGAGAAAACAGAGAAACTACTGCAAGTTGGGAAAGGAAACCAATGATTCCTCCTTAGGATTGGGATGTAGAATTTTGCAAAAGATCCTTTAGTCCACGTTAATAAGGAGCTAAATAAACCACAAAAGCATAGCTTAAAAAAAAAAAATCCTATCAGAGAACTGAGGCCCCAGAGATATCTCACTAAAGTTGGGGTGAGGAATGGCTGGGCCCTCGGGGCATATACTAGTAAGGCCTTCAAAAACACTTGGCCTGGCCCTGCAAAGGCACCAGAGGTGCGTTAGTTAAATGTTTGACCAAAGCCCAGCTGGCATGGCTCAGTGGTTGAGTGTCAACCTATGAGCCTGGAGGTCTTGGTGGTCGTGTCCTAGTTTCAGGCTATCCCCAGTGTGGGGCGTGCAGGAGGCAGCCAATCAATGATTCTCACTCATCATTGATGTTTCTATCTCTCTCCCTCTTCCTTCCTCTCTGAAACCAATTAAAAAAAAAATACATTTTTTTTTAAAAGAAAGCAACTAATTGACCTTTTAATGCCCAAATGTGGACTAGTGTGACAGTTTATAATCCAGTGCTTCGAAAGGACAAAACTCAAAATGTCAAGAGTTTGGAGTAAGGGAAGTTTTATTGATCAAAAAAAAAGGTCCCAACTGAGAAGATGGGCACCCCCGTGAAACTCCAAATCTACCTTAAGAAAGTAAAGATTCCAGGCTTATTTTACGTCAAAGGAAGGGGAAACGGAAGGGAAGAGAGGTGTTTGACCATCGCAGACATGTGCGGACCAGCAAGGGTCCAAGGAAGATGGTGCTAGTTGATGTGAGTCTAGCCAGGAGGTTCTTGCAAATCTTTGGTAAACAATACATCCCTTATCTCCTCAAGCTGCAAGCAAAATTCCTCTAATGATAAGCAAGTCTATATAGGAGACTAAAAAGAAGTTATTATCCTGTTTCCCCAAAAGTAAGACAGTGTCTTATATTAATTTTTGCTCCCAAAGAGGTGCTAGGTCTTATTTTCAGGGGATGTCTTATTTTTCCATGAAGAATACACTACACGTTTATTGTTGAATCAAAGAAAAGGAAATTTACATAAAAAACCCGAAGGATTCCATCCCAAAACTAATTGACTTAATAAATGAATTTGGCAATGTAGCAGGATACAAAGTTAATGACAAAGAAAAGGAAATTTATTATCTGTATACAGTACGGTAAGTCGTCATCACAAACCAGCTCACTGACTGGCCACTGCGCAGCTGGAGCTGTTCAGGCAGTGTGAGGTCTCTTTAAATCAGGAGTCAGACGCCTGATGGTAGCTTCGGGGGCCTTATATTCCGGGGAAGCCTTATGTTCGGGAGAGGCCTTATTATCAGGGAGGTCTTATTTTGGGGGGGGATGCCTTATATTACAGTGAGAGGCAAAACTGGAAGTAGGTCTTATTTTCAGGGGATGTCTTACTTTTGGGAAACAGCGTAGTCTGAAGGCCATGGGAACAAAGCAAGCTTGAACAAGATGGAGTCAGAGAGACCAAACATTTTGTCACACAAGGAGCCCCAGCCATAACACGAGCCTACAATTACGCATGGGTGTCCACTTAGTATATAACACCCCAAATGCTGTAGTCAGACAAGATGCTCCCTCCCCAGCTATATCAAGGCATTCAGGCCTTCTCCAGATAGATGGCAGTAACTAAAAGCTGGGGTCAGGACAGAAAAGATAAGAAAACTCCCTACGAAGAAATCTGTGTCTTTATCTAATCGTGTCTTCACCTAAGGTAGTGGCTGCCACAGGCTAAGGGAGTAGCAAAAAGAGAAGAGGCCCTTCCAGGCTGGGGTAAGACAGCAGAAGGAAGAGACCTCACAGGATGTGACTGGAGCCAAGGACATAACTAGAGATGCAAGAATATCCTACAGCAAACGAAAAGGTAACAGCGAGGTTGTAAAAGCACAGAATTCTTCCAGGGCTCGGAGAAGTTCCATGAAGACTAAGCTAAGAGATTGTGTATCTTATTAAGTGGAAGAGCACATTTTATGTTTATTAGGAATTTGCCCATAAAATCAATAGAATGGATAATGGATTTTTTTTTTTTGAAGCAAACTGATTTTCAAATAGTTTTAAGACAAAGACCAACTAAATCTAATCAGTTTTACTTACGTTTCTTCCACTTAATTTACATAGCACAATTTAGGAGATTGTTACACTGATTTCTCCTTCTTCTCCTTTGTTTTATATATATATTTTGAGCCAAGACAAATAGAATTTCTGTGCATTAGTCCAGATGCTCTGGGAAGGAGACAGTAAGATTGATCAGATGTGCCAGAGATTTATTGGGAGAAACGTCTGTGATGGAAAATAGGAAAGGAGCCGTAGGGAGGCTGGGAACACACTTCAGGTCTGACCTCCGGGAAGGAAGGAAGGAGAGAGGGAGGAAGACAGAGTGAGGGATGGTAAACGCTCTCAGACTGCAGTGCAGTTTTAAGAAAATATGGCAAGGCCAGCAGGGAGTCTGAGCCAAAGTCTGCTCTCAGAGACATCCAACACACCTCCCTGTAATGAGCCTGCTTTAGTCACCCACCCACGTTCAGTCAATGGCTTTCAAATTCAAAAAATAATGTATTTGCCCTCCTCCATATGGTGCCAATGGGACTAAAACATATACATATACATATATACATATATATGCGGACATTGTCGTATTATTAGTAGTAAATTAAATGCCAATTTTAAAAAAATGTCAGTACTCTTAACTAAAATTGATCCAGTTAAATTATTTCTAATGATACATGGATTTTTTTTTTATTACAGATTTTTCTTGTCCATTATTCCTCGTGATTTGCAATCTTTTGGATTCAGTGAATCGTGAGAAGGGAGTCTCTTAGCCAAGAATAAAACAAAGAAGCTGATCAATAGCCACCTCTCTCCTTCCATGTCTATTTTCTCTATTATCCTTTTTGATGTTTTGCCAAACGTTCGCTTTTACATGCAACACATTCCTCCCTCCTACAATAATAGCCAGTCTCCCTTTTGCTATGCAGGATGTTTCACTCTTCATGCCAAAGGACTTCACATCATCATTCAACTTCAGAAAATGTTTTTCTTTTCATCATGAAACCGGAAGTTTTTTTTCTCTTGCTTTTACCAAGGTTTTTTGCCCTCCTCCAGATGATGCCAATGGGACTAAAACATATGCATATATATAGACCTTGTTGTATAATATGGGACTAAAATCTCAATTCTGAATTGGTGTCTATTTTTAGTGGCCTCGTCAGCTCTTACAGCATTTTATACAATAGAGGCCCGATGCATGAAATTCGTGCGAGAGTAGGCCTTCCTCTCCCCGCTCTCCTCCACCCCCTTACCTCCTGCTGCCAGCATCAGCTTCCTCTGGCACCAGGGATCCAGGCTCCCTCACAGCCCCGGCTTCGTCCAGAAGGTCATCCTGAAGGACATCCGGTCTAATTAGCATATCACACTTTTATTATTATAGATTCCATGGCCTAACGGGCAAACCCAGCTTCATGGATAAATCCATCCTGACCACTGATCAGCTGACTTTAATGAGGGCGATGATAGCTTTAATGATGTGATCATCCACTTACTCTTTGCTTCTTTCCTCCCCCCCCCCCATCCTCTCTTCCAGTTTTTCCTTATTCATTATGTACAAATGAGATTACAATTTAAAGAGAATTGACCAGCCGAGACCTGTTTGGCTCAGTGTATAGAGCCTCGGCCTGTGGGCTGAAAGGTCCCAGGTTCGATTCCGGTTGGGGCATGTACCTTGCTTTCGGGCACATCTCCAGTGTGGGGTGTACAGGAGGCGGCTGATGGATGTCTCTCTCTCATCGATGTTTCTGACTTTCTATCCCTCTCCCTTCCTCTCTGTGAAAAATCAATAAAATATATTTTTAAAAAATAAAAATAAAGAGAATTGACCATAGTTTTAATGTCACATCATACCTAAAAAACATTTTCTGGAAGCCTACCCTATTTTGATTCCAAGTCTCAAATCTCTTCTTTTTGAGTATGTGGACCAATAGGAGTTGTCGTTATTCAATCCAATAACTTCAATAAGTACATTATTTTTTTGTATATGAAAGCTAATAATACTGTCTTAATTAATCCAAGTATATCAGAATAAACAGGAAGAGAAGCAATTAGGGTGGCCAACTAAGTTTATTCAAATAAACCTTCATTATGTTTGGGGAAATGGAAGAAAACCTGACGTTTATCTGGATGACTAAGTGTTCTTAAATTTTATAAAACTGTTTGAGTTCTAAAAGTGAGATGGATGTAGCCTAATGCAGCTCCCAGTGCACTGGAAATCACCCAAGCTGGAAACGCCCAGGTATCCATCAATACTGAAATGGAAACCTATCCAAGACCAAAAATGAACAAAATACAGCTACCTCCATAAGAATGTACCTCACAAACAGAGAACTGAGTATAAGAAACCAGAAATAAAAGAATGTATTTTGCATGATTTCATTTATATAAAACTCAAACACACAAATTTTAATGACAGTATTTGGGATGAATGCTGAAGAGTAAAACTGTAAATGAAAGTGAGGGGTTGGTAACATAAAGGTCAGGTAGTCATGCATTTGGGGGGGCGGGGTGTGTGGAAAGGCTGAGAGGGGGACTCTTGAGTGTTGAATGTTCCTGGATGATCACTTTCTGATTAAACTGTAGAGTTGGGGGGAGGGAGATACTTACACTCCAATCTGTGGTTTTATATTATTAAACAGTGTTTTTATAGAAAAAAATAGTAAAACCATCTACAAATTTTTCTATTTATTTTTGCACATATTTTTCTCTAGAACAGTAACTGTTTATGAAGAAACGTGGCTAATAAGGTGACCTTAGTCATTTCATTTTAGAAAACTTTCTATATTAACTGGTACCACCATAAAGTGCCAGTTGTGTCTTCATGATTTTTTTTGGCAAAGTCTACCAGGTACCATTTAGGGCAAATAGACAGTTTTGGAAAGAAAAGTGTGTCAGAGCTAAAGCATATCCTGTTTACCCAAGTTCAAGTATACTAGAACACACTGTTTAGCATTTTCCTGAAGTAACAGACATGGTAAATATTTTAACTTTATACATTGGTCAGAAAATATTATTCTTTTTTTCTGTTTCATTTTATTGCGCGTCTCCCACTGTACTAAAGTCTAAGTTGGAACTGATCTTTCCCTAGAAGTTGGAAGGACTTGTTTAAATTTTTATCTCGCAGTGCTGTTCAAGAGTCCAAAGCCATTATGATTCCAGATGTTTTCTTTATATATACATATTTTATTGATTTTTTACAGAGAGGAAGGGAGAGGGATAGAAAGTCAGAAACATCGATGAGAGAGAGACATCGATCAGCTGCCTCCTGCACACCCCACATTGGAGATGTGCCCACAAGCAAGGTACATGCCCCCGACTGGAATCAAACCTAAGACCTTTCAGTCTGCAGGCCGACGCTCTATCCACTGAGCCAAACCAGTCTCGGCTCCAGATGTTTTCTTTATGAAAATTTGTACTTTCTTCATTTTGAAAGCTATATCATCTCCCATTTGATCTGAGCAATGGCCTTTTCTCTGGCCCTGCTGAAGAGAGGATTGGACTTGCCATGATGAGATGGACAGAGAAAGGACCTTGGAGGAGAATCTCCTTAATTTTACATCATCAATAAAGCTTTCCACAAAACCCAACTTCCAGCAGTAGCATTACCCATCTGGTTACTTCCATCTTCTGCCACCTTCCAGGAGCCCCATCATCATCATCTTTATCACACCTTGGCCCAGATCTATTCACGTTTCTCTCTATTCTCTGCAAGAGGAAGAACTATGTTAGTGTAGTTTAAAATTTTTTTCCTTCCTGGTACCCAGCAAAGTCTAAGTAAGCATCCAATGAATGTTTATTCAATGAATGAATAAATGCACAAATATTGAAGCTATCAAAAGCTGATTATGAGACTCTTAACCCCAACAGGAACTCCTTCCCTTGTTTTTATTATTTGCCAGTAAGATCATCATGCTTCGTTAGTCATTAACTCCATCTTAAAGATCATGAAGTTGAGGTGTAGGGAATTTGCTGCTGGTGCAAGGGATTTGTTACTGGCCGCACAGCAGCGTTGCTTTCTTTTAATCCCAGGTCCCGTTATATACTCGGCACAGAAAAGCTCCCTCAGCAGGTTTGAGTTCCTCAAACCCTGCGCATTCCAAAGAAAGGCCAGTCTTCCCAGCTGTTCTTGCCCACTTCCTGGGAAATGTCCTGAGCCACTGGAATATTTCACCTGGAAAGTGTTTTGGTATGTATGATGAGGCCTTGGGCCATGCTGTTAGTCTAGCCCAGTGGTTCTCAACCTTCCTAAGGCCGCAACCCTTGCATACAGTTCCTCATGTGGTGGTGACCCCCAACCATGAAATTTTGCTACTGTTATGCATCGTGATGTAAATATCTGCATTTTTTTGATGGTCTTAGGCGACCCCTGTGAAAAGATCGTTCGACCCCCAAAGGGGTCGCGACCCACAGGTTGAGAACCGCTGGTCTAGTGAATGCTTGTTTTGCTCTGGCACAGGCTGGAGGTGGGGGCTGTGGGCAAATGGAGTCTGGGTTGTGGTCACTCACCCTGGGTTCCATGCCTCCACGACTGATGCCCTGTATAAACCCTGGGTATCAAGGCTAAGGTGAGCTTCCAACGAGTTGCACAGATTGTCACACATCGTTGCTGGGAGAACTAAGAGTGTCTCTGTGCCACCCCACGGGGAGGGGACACCTGGAAAATTGCACTTGATCCCTTCTGGGACTCTTCCCATGCACCTTCTCTCTTTGCTTATTTTAAACTATATCCTCGCATTGTCACAAATGGTTACTGTGCATTTTAATGATTCATGGAGCCTGAGAGTGGACGAGGTGACTCCCGAACAATATCTCAGCATGCTACCCAGCTTAGCTACATTCTACAATATGTTGTAAACTTAGGCTTTAACTTGGGAAATAAATGCTTTGTATCACTGACTTCTTTACAATAAAGCATACCTGTGCTGTTTTTAGAGATACCTCATTTTAGATTTGGAGGTTGCTTAAAAGAACAATAGACTCAATAGCACAAATAAGAAAGTTTTAAAACCATCTTTATGTTTCTTAGAAATCATAAATATCCTGTTCTAACTAATTATCTTAAGGCAAAATGCTATAAGTTAGTTTATGCTATTAAAAGTAAGGCTGCCGAGACTGGTTTGGCTCAGTGGATAGAGTGTCGGCTTGCGGACTGAAGGGTCCCAGGTTCGATTCTGGTCGGGGGCATGTACCTTGCTTGCGGGCACATCTCCAGTGCGGGGTGTGCAGGAGGCGGCTGATCGATGTCTCTCTCATCGATGTTTCTGACTTTCTATCCCTCTCCCTTCCTCTCTGTAAAAAATCAATAAAATATATTTGAAAAAAAAAGTAAGGCTGATTATTGTCTCATCTTTTTAGAAAGTCATGGGAAATACAATTAATATAAGTATTGACATGTTACATGATGCAAATACCACTGATTTGGGAGTCAGTAAACTTTGTCTTAGCCATGGGTTAGGCTTTAGGTACACCTGATCCTCAGTTTACGCATCTATTACCTACAATGGTAATCCTTCTTTCAATACCTCCTTAAATCAGGGTGAGGAGGAAAAGAGATCAAGCATATGAAAAACACATGGAAACATTAAAGTAGTATGTGAATGTAAAACATTATACACTAGAGACCTGGTGCACAAAATTTGTGCATGGCGTGGGGGTGTTTTCTCAGCTTGGCCTTCACCCTCTCCAATCCAGGACATCCCTCTCACAATTTGGGACTGCTGGCTGCTAACCACACACCTCTCTGCCTGCCTGATCCCCCCTAACCACTTTGCATACCTGCCTGATGGCCCCAAACCCCTCTGCCTGCCTGCCTGATCACCCCTAACTGCCTCTGCCTGCAGGCGTGATCACCTTTAACCCCCTCTACCTGCTGGCATGATTGCCTCTAACCACCTTTCCCTGATGGCCTGATCGCTCCTAACTGCCCTCCCCTGCTGGCTTGATCGCCCCTAACCACCTCTGCCTTGCCCCTGCCACCATGGCTTTGTCCAGAAGGAGGCCTGGATGACCAGAAGATGTCCCAGTCAACTTGGTATAATTAACATATTACCATTTTATTAGGATAGATTCTCAACTTAGTGGCAACAAAGTTATATTTTCAGATAGCTCGTTTATGCTCTTAGGAAGCTGTGTTTTTAAGCGTATCCTTTCATGGTAGGTACTTGAACTTTCCCATGAGGTTTGTACTTAAAAGCTTAACTTGTAAACTAAGAGGTCTGATTAAGGCAGCGGTTCTCAACCTGTGGGTCACGACCCCTTTGGGGGTCGAACAACCCTTTCACAGGGGTCGCCTAAGACCATCAGAAAACACATATTTCCCATGGTCTTAGGAATCAACAGACCGCTCCTCGGTGTAGCAAAGGTAGCAATGTAGTTTACTGTTGTCCTATGAAGACTGTTGCCCATGCTACACCACGACTCAAGACAAAATTTCATTTATTTGTAATTAGAAATAAATATTTCACAATATATAATTACATATTGTTTTTGTGATTAAGCACTATGCTTTATGTTCAATTTATAACAATGAAAATACATCCTGCATATCAGATATTTACATTACAGTTCAAAACAGTAGCAAAATTAGTTATGAAGTAGCAACGAAAATAATTTTATGGTTGGGGGTCACCACCACATGAGGAGCTGTCTTAAAGGGTCGCGGCATTAGGAAGGTTGAGAACCACTGGATTAAGGGGAGCCTCCAGAGTCTTGCCTGAAGTATTGGGGCAAAAGTTTCCCCTTGTAGTAGGTAGATGCAAAACAGGGGACATAGGGTATAAGGGAAAGCAGCCTGAGGATATGCGGAACACAGAAACGGCACAGACCGTAGAATACACAAGAGAAACGGGGTCTGAGCCACTGGGTTTGGCTACTCATGAAGCTTTTGCTGTTGGCTGTAGAACATATCCTTATCATTTCTTCTTTCAAATTCATCAAATCTTGCTCCTCACAGCAGCCTCCGTCAGATGCAGCAATATGTAAGGAGCACACAAATTGCTTTACCAGCGACACCTGCCAACCGCCCCTACTTTAAGCAGAGTTCATTTCACATTAACTGAAACTTATCATTAACCAACAAAAATTATACTAGAAAGGAGTTTAAAGTTGGCTGAGTATTCCACCCTATAGGCGGTTAATGGAGTTCAAAGTAGAAAGAACAAAAGTATACAGACTGAAGGAAAGAGAAAATATATATACATGAGGAAAGGGGGGGGGGGCGCGGGGAAATCACAGTTGTCTTATTTTGGGTTAAATATCTAGATTTTAGCGCATAGCCTGATACAAAGTAAAAGCTCAGTAAATATTTGTGTAATGAGAGGAGTGGGAGGAAGGACAGCTGGACAAGCACAGAGAATACACACACACACACACACACACACACACACACACACACACACATTCACACACTTAGGGAATATCCCCCTTGGGAAAAGGAAGAAACAGCATATTCCTAAAACTGGAGGAGGGAGAAGTAGACAGAGATAGAAGGAAAAAGAGAGAGAAAGGGAGCTGCAGTGAGCACACCAAACCACAGAACAGATCGAAAGAGAAAGGCAGGAAAGAGAGAGGCCAGGAGTCTTTGAACCTCGGCCTGGTGACAGCTCAGGAAAGCTGGGAGATGTGATATTTGAAATGCTAATTCGGTGATTAAAGGCTTCCCGCCACTTGTTGGTGAAACTTAAATTTTCAGGCCACAACTGCCGCCAGGTGGGCATTGATTCTTTTGGCTGCACTGACGGGGATGGAAGAGCCAGGGTGATGGGGTGCAGTCCTGCCAAGATCTGAGGCTGCGGGCCCTTTTCTTAGGATCAGGAGAAGAGACCCCCGCCTCTGACGTTTGCATTTTAAAAGACACAATTTTGCAATAACATTGTTTCCCACAGGACTCTTTTTGTTTGTTAATGCCATCCACGGCATTCGTTCTCTAAAGAGACCTCCGGGTATTAAATCACTCAGAGGACCCCTCAACCTTTAAAATGTTCCTTTGAAACGGTCTTCTGATTGACCCCAGGTTATTTAATCTAGGCAACAGTGAAGAGCAGGTACAGGGATAATGCAGTCAAAAACGAATGATCTGTCAGTTAAGGAATGCTAGGATTCATAAGGACAAGAGAAAATTTGAAGATTGGGTGAAAAGCAACCATTTCATTTTAGCTTATTTCTCATCGTAACCAGTGATTCTTTTATAACATTTTAATATATATATATATATATATATATATATATACACACACACACATATATATATATATATATATATATATATATATATATATATATATATATATATATATATATATATATATATATATATATATAATTGATTTCAGAAAGAGGCAGGGAGAGAAAGAAGAGAGAAGCATCAATGAAAAGAATCATCGATCCCTGCCTCCTGGTTCCTGGGTCGATGCTCAGCCACTGAACCACACCAGCCGGGTAGTAATTCTTTTAAAAAATTTTTTTTTCAGTTACAGTTAACATTCAATATTATTCTGAATTAGTTTCAGATGTACAGAGTAGTGGTTAGAAAATCATTTCAGATGTACAGCACAGTGATTAGAAAATCGTGTACTTGACAGAGTGCTTCCCCTGTTGTTTCTAATACCCACCTGGCCCCATACTTAGTTATTACAATATTAATGACTCTATTCCTATGCTGTACTTTACATCCTCATGACTATTCTGTAACTACCAACTTGTATTTCTTAATCCCTTCACTGTTTTCCCCCAGCCCCCAGCCCCCTGTAACTATGAGCCTGTTTTTGTTGTTTTATTCTTTAGATTCTGCATGTAAGTGAAATTTAAACCCGGCACAAAATGGGTCCAGTTGCCTGGCACTTCTTGAGCCAAACGAAGCAGAGACAAGGTTGAATCATATATGAGCGTCTATTCCAATACTGCCGGCAGTATGGAGAGAGCAGCGGGTCATCCTATACATCTCTCTAACCTCCCCTGCTGGCCGGCTGATTACCTATGGATAAGGAAGACAGGCTACATACATGCAAGGGGGAAGGGCGAGCAGGATCATGGCTGCGGGGTCCGTGGTCCCTGTGTCTTCTTCACCAAGGATCCTGAGGTCCGATAACAAGGTAGAGAATTGTCAGTGGTGTTAAAACCCAGTTCCTCCACTTCCAGCACCTGTGAATGGTCAGCTTTCCTGAGGCAAATTCCCAGTGGGGGTCAGGGTCCAGGCAGAGCAGCCAAATCAGAGCATGTCTTGTCTTTTGTTTTCAAAATGAATTTTCTTTTCTGAGCCATGGGCCCATCAGCCCCAAAGCATCTCTTACCTTTCTACAGCCCTGTTTCTTTCTTTTTTTAAAATATAGATATTGTTATTCATTTCACAGAGGAAGAAAGAGGGAGATAGAAAATCAACGATGAGAGAGAATCATTGATTGGCTGCCCTCTACATACCCCATACTGGGGATGGAGCCTGCAACCCAGGCATATACCCCAACCTGGAATCGAACCCTGACCTCCTGGTTCATAGATCGATGCTCAACCACTGAGCCACACCAGCTGGGCCCTGTTTTCTTCTTGCAACACATCCTCCAGTTCCCCAGGGTCTGGAAGAAAACCTCTCACCTGTAGTCAGTGAGGTGAATAATCATTAAACAACTGTGGTCCTGTTCTTATTGCCTGTCCTTCCTTCCCCCCGTCAGAATTACACGGTATTTGTCTTTCTCTGTTTGACTTGTTTCCCTCGTATAATTACCTGCTGGGCCCATCCATGCGCTCGCAAAAGGTTAGGCAGTAATTCTTATTCTTGGTTGCTCACTGGAATCGCCGAGAACGTGTTTTAAAATACTGATTTCTTGGCCTCACTTCCACACATTTTGATTCCATTGCTTCAGAGGGTGGTCCAGGACATCCCTATGAGACACACACAGACCTCTTTCCAGGTGATTTTAATGAAAACCCAGAATTGAGTGCCTCTGCTCAAGGTGGTCTTCGAGTCTCCTGTTGCCTGCCATACCATCTGCACAACCACAGTGCTTTTCTGATCTACACACTGACAGCTTCCTGTATTATTTTTCTTTAAACTTAACCCTGGATTTGCACACCCACCTCCCCCAAATCCAACTTCATTCTTCAGAGTTCTCTTTCCCCGAAGTCTTCCACTGCGAATAAAACACGATCAGGATTGATGATGGGGAAAACCTCCTGATGCCTCCTGTACCCACCGCCACCCCCCCCCTCACATCCCATCCTCCCTTCCTGCTGAGTTTACTGTTCCCCGGTGGGGAGGGGGGGGGTCCGTTCACTTCTCCGGCTCCCCACTCCCTCCACCATCCTCCCTGGCAGTACATCAGAGTTACCGGAAATGGTCTCTGGACCAGTCTCCTCCTTCCCCTCTCCTTCTCCTACAATTCATGCTTCACATACACGTGTTGGTGACATTTCACTGAAGAAATTCAAGATCTTCCTTAGATGCTGTTCCCAGGGGCTGCCGGGTGGGGGAAATGGCGACATATTGGTCCCAAGCACACATTCCTGTGGGTTAAATGGACAGCGAGCTCATTAGGGCTAATGTACTGCGTTAGGTACTGGAAGGCTGTTAGAGAAGAGATCTTGAATGTTCTCACCACAAGAACAACACAGGGATTATGTGACGGGGTGGAGGTGTTAGCTCCTGCTGTGGGGATAATCCTCTTGCAATATATAAAGGTATCAGATCCACGTGCTGCACCACTGAAACTCACATGATGTTATATCCCAATGGTGCCTCCGTGAAGCTGAAGGGAAAACAGATCTTTCTTTCGCTCTAAGGGTAAAATCCAAAGTGTTTAATTTGATCCTACAGTCTCATTTCCCTCTCTCCTCCCTCCCCCCAGACATCTTGCTTCCGTGTCTCCACCGACCTTTTTTCTTTTCTTGTTTCTAGGCCACCTCAAATCTCATCTCCCAGGGGGCCTCATGCAGCATCATTGTTCTTTCTGCCTGATCTGTCCGTCCTCACCACTTTCCTCCGAACCCACCCCAGTTCCCACACCATCATTCCCTGTCATTTTGGCCTGACTAAACTCTCTTCACTCTTTAATTCTCAGGCTACATTTTCCCTCATCCTAAATTAGGTCCGCTTACTGAATGCTCAGATACACTGCATGGTTCCATCAAAGCATTTCCAGTAATTCCAATGGCACATTTATTTATATATTATGTATTTTCCCTTCCCAGTAAAATACAGGTTCCACAAAGTCAGGGACCAGGTCTGTCTTGTTAGTGCCAAATGCACACAACGTATCGCCATGTCCCTCAAATGTGCCCCGCCACACGGCTAAGGGTGAACCTGAATGGGGGCGGCTGAAAGGCTTAGAAGACAGACAAGAGAAAGAAAGCTGCTTCTCTGTGGGACGCTGCTCCCTGTGGAGAGACAGCGCTGACACCCACAAACCGTGTCTTTATTTGGAGGCAAAGTCAGGGCGTGGTCAAGATGTTTACAGCATTCTCCTGCGTTTCCATCCCACTCAGTTACAGGCACCCGATCAGGCTTTGCTTACTTGCAGTCTATGTCACTCAGGCAGTGGGGCCACTTGTTCAGACCATAGGTTCCAGCTGACAACTCCAGCTGGTGGCTATAATTGTGCTGGGAGGCTCTGCCCTCCATGCTGGGACTTGCACGTGGCCACGAGAGGACTGTGCCCTCTCATTGGTCCGAGGCCTGAACCTGTCCAAACACTGTAGCCTCATCCCACACTCAAACACTAACTACTTAATGACCAAGTGATTAACAGGGGGATGTCCTCTTTCCATGGATTTTTCTTTTCTTTTCTTTTTTAATATATAAATTGTGTGTGTGTGTGTGTGTGTGTTTTTAAATATATTTTATTGATTTTTCACAGAGAGGAAGGAAGAGGGACAGAGAGCCACAAACATCAATGAGAGAGAGACATCGATCAGCCGCCTCCTGCACACCCCACACTGGGGATGTGCCCGCAACCAGGATACATGCCCTTGACCGGAATCGAACCTGGGACCCTTCAGTCTGCAGACCGACGCTCCATCCACTGAGCCAAACCAGTTTCGGCCCATGTATTTTTCTTAACTCTAGGAGGTTGATGAGCAGCTTGGTTCTCACAGAGAGTTCAGGGTGAGGAGCTCGGGATTATAAGAAGCTCTCTATTGGATCCTATTGGTGTAGCATTTGGGTTTCCTAATAATCCGTGTCCTCTTACCCTGTTTGGGTTTGATATATTGTCTTCCTCTATGAAAGCATGCTCTCGTTTGCCTAGTGGGTCCTGGTGGGTTGCTTTTGGGGTGTTTCTTGTTTTTGCTTAAATATGTTTTATTGATTGTTTTTTGAGAGAGAGAGGGAGAGAAACATCAATTGGCCACCTCCTGCATGCCCCCTGCTGGGAATCAAACTTGCAACCCAGGCATGTGTCCTGACTGGGAATCGAGCCAGAGACTGTTTGATGTACAGGAGGATGTTCAAGCACCTCAGCCACACAGACAGGGCTGCTGCAGAATTATTTGAAACAGTGTAGTCTGGCCGGCAGGATGTGATGTAGATCGTGGGACATGAACAGTGGGGGACACGGCTCAGCCCGGAGTACCACCTGGGTCTCCCACTGACACCTGTTGCACCAGAGATTTCCAATCAGTAACACACCTCAGTTATTTCATACCTTGGTCCAGCACCTGAATCATTTGTTTCTAAGGCTACTCACAGAAATATGAAACTCTTATTCTGGCACAAGTATATGTGCGAGATTTAATATGTATGCTATTAAAATAATCAAAAAGAGATCTAGCCCTGGCCGGTTTGGCTCAGTGGATAGAGAGTCGGTCTACGGACTGAAGAGTCCCAGGTTCAATTCCAGTCAAGGGCACATACCTGGATTGTGGGCTTGATCCTCACTGGGGGGCATGAAGGAGGCAGCCAATCAATGATTCTCTCTCATCATTGATGTTTCTATCTCTCCCTTCTTCTCTAAAAATCAATAAAAAATATAATTTTAAAAGCAATCTACTCTTTTTTTTAAACAATCTACTTTTTTTTGTAAAATGTATTTTATTGATTTTTTCACAGAGAGAAAGGGAGAGAGAGAGAGAGAGTTAGAAACATCAATGAGAGAGAAACATCAATCAGCTGCCTCCTGCACACCCCCACTGGGGATGTGCCCCCAACTAAGGTACATGCCCTTGACTAGAATCAAACCTGGGACCTCTCAGTCCACAGGCCGACGCTCTATCCACTGAGCAAAACCGGTTTGAGCTAAACAATCTACTTTTTAAAAAATATATATTTTATTAATTAGTTTTTACAGATAGGATGGGGGAGAGAGAGAGAGTTAGACACATTGATCAGCTGCCTCCTGCACACCCCTACTAGGGATGTGCCCGCAAACCAAGGTACGTGCCCTTGACCGGAATGGGATAAAACCTGGGACCCTTCAGTCCACAAGCCGACACTCTAGCCACTGATCCAAACAGGTTCAGGCAACAATCTACTTTTTTATGGCAATCAGTCAAAAACAAAGTGTGACCACAGTACTTAGGATTATGAAGGAAGATAGCGCCGCATAATTTCCCATAGCTAATTACCTCTCCAAGTCCTACATCCAAATATCACCACATTGGGGGAGGGGCTTCCTCATACGAATCTGGGGGGATGCAAACACTCAATCCCTAATATTTGGCTAGAGCTGCCATGGCAAAGCACCACACCGTGGGTGGCTTCAATCAGAGACATGGATTGTCTCAGTTATGGAGCCGGGAGTCAGTGGGGTTGGTGCCTGCTGAGAGCTGTGCAGGAGAATCTGTTCCGGGTCACTCAGTCTCTCAGCATCTGGCTGTTTGCTGGCGACCACTGGCGTTCCACAGCTTTACTAATTATATCCGCAATGATCCTACTTCCGAATAAGGTCACATTCTAAGGTATTGGGGTTTAGGACATCGGTTATAGGAATTTGGGGTGGGGGGACACAATTCAGTACATAATACGTCTATAAAGTTTAGATAAGGATATGAAACATTGCTTAGCTCCCAAGTTTTCAGAAGCTACATTATTTTTTCACGTTAATATAAAGCATTATTTAATATATGGTGTGTATGTGTTTTCTCACTTGATATATTCTCTTCTGTGAAAAGTATTGGCGATATTGAAAAACAATTCCAACCTTTGTGAACAAAAAGGAACATTCATTTACTGAAATAAAACAACAAAACAAAACAAACAAAAACAAATGAAAAAACAAATCCTGAATGTCATCTGAGAACATTTTGCCAAATCAAATTAGCCACTTGCTGTTTCTTGGGATGGTACTTGTATTGTTTAAAAGTGGTTTCTAAATAAGCTATTAAAAAGCATTTCATTTTGCATAAAGCAGCTTTCCCTACAGAGCCTTATTTAAAGTCACTATTCAATTATTTATGTCCCACACAGTGTATTCAAATGATTTAGAAAGAACCAGCAAGTGAATTCTACAGGTTTGGGCCTATTGGCACACAACGCTCAGGGCAATGTGACCTTTTGACGCACATATCAGTCCAATACTACTTTGACTTTGCTTTTTTGTGTCTATCGGTCTTTAGAAAAAGCTGGCAGCTTATCTAGTCACTGATGAGATAAAAAAGCTGAAAAGATACTGGAAGCATTCTGAATATTTACTTAAAAGTTGAGAGGGGGAGGCCTGGCTGGCGTGGCTCAGTGGTTGAGCGTCAACCCTGGAACCAAGAGGTCACCAGTTTGATTCCAGGTCAGGGCACAGGCCTGGGTTGCGGGCTTGATCTCCAGTGCGGGGAGGGTGGGAGGCAGCAGATCAGTGATTCTCTCTCATCATTGATGTTTTTCTCTTTCCTTCTCCCTTCCTCTCTGAAATCAATAAAAATATATACATTTGAAAAAAAAAAGTCAAGAGGCTAGTATCACCCCTAAATATTCCAATCAAGTTTTAAAAATTAGATCTTTAGCACCATGCGTTTTACTTTTAGCATTTCTTTTTCAGTGTTTATAAAGCAAAGTGTGGAAAACGAATTCTTTCGAAGCGGACACTAATATGTGCAGCGTTGGTGGTAGAGTCCTGGGCGTAGTTGCCCTCCAAAACAAACCATTCATACTAACAGACCATTCATTTCTGAGTCTGCTGTTGTGAGTCCAAGTTTAGTACCTGAGGTTTAAAAAAACAGGATGTACAGCGAGTTATCCATATTTCCTGAAAAATAGGCTATTACTTAAAAAAAAAAAAAAACCCACAAAAAAACCACTACCATGTAGTGTTCAGAGACCAACTCCTAAGAGAGATGAACAAAAAGTAAGTGGGTCATTGGAGCAGGCACTTCATTAAATCCGCCCCAATTCTTCCTTTTCCTGTCCTTTCAGTTCTCCCTACCCTGACTTCCCTTTCCTCTTCATTTTTCCATTGTGAGGATATGCCCAGGAAGGAAGAATGGCCCCCGGGACGAACATGAGATGTTAGTAGGGGACTCTGATAATGATAATGGTATAGTCATTCCATATGGGAGTTGGGCTGTAGGGGCTGTAACTGCCTGACCTGAGTTACCTTCACACAATTATTTCTCAAGTCCTTCTCATCTGGCTGCTATTCATTTTTTTAAGAAGCAGAATATTCTTTCATGAGTTCTATGTCATTTTCCTGAAAGCACACATTTCTAATCTATTTCGCAGTCCAATCTTCAGAGGCATCCACTGTATTCATATAGTTCCTTGCAAATTTATCACTATTAGAATCACTATTTTGAGTGTGCTCTTAAGAACAAGGATATTTCCACCACATCTGAAACAATGCACAAATCCTAAAAACCTCTGGGGAGTTTAATTGCTTGCTGGAAACCTTGTTAGTCATTGTATATGGAAATAACTTTTTTTTTTTTTTTTAATATACACAGGGGAAAAATAAACTTTTGGACTACATCTAAGCAAAATGACTTTAGGAATTAACATGTGACTTAAATAATTATTTTTAACCACAGGATGGTAAAGAAATTTAGCAGTGACCTTTATGAATTTTCTTGAGCATTAACAAACTGTGATTTGTGGTATTAGCAAATCTTAAATCTATGATAAACAATATTTTTAGGGCTTTCTGAGAGGATAGGAATAGGGCCCATAGAAACCAGAGGGCAGTTTTGGAGCATTCCAGTCTTAGGTTCTGTGTATAGAATTATGGAATTATGGAAGCATATCATATGTTTACAAGTGATATGCTCTTTCAGGGCATCCTGTATAACTCTATGATTTTGCAGAGAAGAAACTCAAATCAAAAGAAGATAAGAATGAAGAATAGAGAGACTATGGTCTATCTTATATAATAAAAGCCTTATAGGCTACGTGTCTTATCGTCTTTTTGTTCGTTCAATCAAAACGTAATATGCTAATGTGCATATTTTCTCAATGTTGATATCCAAGCTTCCAAGCAGCAGTCATTTAATAATAATAACAATGACATTTCCCCACTGTTATTATGCCTATGGGTAAGAATTATAATTTGAAATCTCATCTGATATATTTTTTCTTCTTGATAACTTGTTTTTAATTTTGCATCCATTCCACCATTACAACTGGATAGAGAGGATAATGTTTATTGCATAATTTGAGAACAGAGAGGACAGAATCATCTTTTGGCTTCTTAGTTCCTGAGTAGATTTCTTTTTTTTTACTTTTTGAAAAATTTTTTCAATTGCAGTTTACAATCAGTATAATTTTGTATTAGTTTCCAGTGTACAGCATAGTAGTTAGAAAATGCTATGCTTTTCTAAGTAGATTTTTGAGATATGCTATTTGTGAAGGCCATGTTTTCAAGAGCCCTGACTAGGAACTGAATCGTGACTTCTTGAGTCATAGGTCAATGCTCAACCACTGAGCCATGATGTCTGGGATTCCATGAACTTTTGGAACGCTGTTTTGTCATTTGTCCTCTACTTTTGTTCATGTCAAAACATGTTTTTCAGCCTTCCAATTTATTTTCTTTGTAGTCAGAGAACATACACAGCATGACTCCAAAGCTTTTAAGTTTATTGAGACTTGTTTTATAGCCTAACAGATGGTCTATCTTGGTGAATGTACCATGTGCTCTTGAAAATAGAATGAATGTATTCTGCATTTGTTGAGTGGAGTGTCCTATAAATATCGATGAGGTCATGGTGGATAGCAGTCACAATGTCAGAACAATTCAAGTATCTGGAAATTAAAAAATGCACTTACCCGTGGGTCACTGTCATTGTTCATAGCATTTCAGAAACCATTTAGCATAAGCCTGGGTTGGTCCCCAGTGTGGGGCATGCAAGAGGCAACCGATAATGATTCTCTCTCATCATTGGTATTTTTATCTCTCTCTCCCTCCTAACATTAAAAAAATAATTAACAATATATTAAATTCATGGAAAAGCTTCTATGTTTGACCCCAAAGGATAAATGATCAGATATTTCACCTGCTGTTTTATCCCCGGCGTTCATGCTGCGTCAGAATTTAAAATCTTTGTTACAAGCTAGTGAGCCCACAGGGAGACCCTCCTGCCTAGACTCCTCCATGCGTGGACACATAAAACACATTTTCATTACTCTGTTGCCTCTCTACCTCAATTATCCAGAGGCTATTTTGAGATATGCCGAGAACCTCACATTCCAGATTCCATTGTATTTAGAAAAGCTGCTGCTCCTTACCACAAGACCTGCTGTTGTGCTTGTTAATGAGCTTACTGCAAAGAAGAAATAAGAACCCCAGTTCATGTTCCTCTCACTGCTCCATGAGAATGAAAAAGAAAAAAAAAAAAGAGAAAAACCAGCTTTCAGAACCTTCCGGAAGGTGTTCCCACGCACATGGGAAAAAGTTCATATTATCTGCCAGCTGCCTCCCTCACTTGAGCTGAGTCATATAGCTAACGGGCACCGACATCCATTCCCTCCTGTTAGGTAAAAACCATGGCAGGCTGCCACGTTACCGTGCCCCAGAGAGGCTGCCTTCTCTGATCATGCAAATCCTTCTGCAAAACTGAAAGCTGCCACCTCCCTCACCCCGCAGCCGGTCCTCCCTCTATTCCAATTATCCTCCCGCCTTGCCATGTTATGGATGTGGTTCTAAGATGGTCTGACAGCTGGAGTTTAGGTTCGGCCAATGGCATGCATCCCCAGAAGCACCAGGAGGGCTTGGTGAAATAGATTGCTGGGTCTGCCCATGAGTTTCGGATTTAGTTCAGCAGGCCTGAGGCGGATCCTGACAATTTGCATTTCTAGCTGCTCCCAGGTGATGCAGAGGCAACTAACTGGTCTGAGTGTTGAGTACGGCTCCAGGATGAACTCCAAGGATTATTTTTTTAATTTTAAGGAGTATCTACATCGAGATCTTTCAAACCTTGCTGTGCCCTTTAAGAATACTTTAGGGTTTCAGAGGAAACAGGAGTTTGAGAGCTGGTGAAGAAATTCAGCCATTTTTCTTTCTTTGTTTTATTTTAGGGACCGCATTCCTAACAAATGCATCAATAGCCTTCAAGCTAGTCTAAGCCAATCCTATGGCTGGGCTGCTTCAACATACCCATTCCTAAGGGATTAGGAACCCTCTATCCCAGTGGCTCTGAATGTGTAGTTACTAGACCAGCAGCAGCACATGCCCGGGAACATGTTAAGACATGCAAATCCACCTGTCCCACCCCAGACAGGCTGTCAGAAACTCTGGAGCTATGTTCAGCAATTTGTAATGAGCCCTCCAGGGGATTCCAATCACACCCCAGCTAGAGAACCAATAATCTAGCCCAAAGCTATTTTACCTCTTTCAGAGACCTGATCAGAGTTGCTCACCAACCCACCATTTGCTGTTACAGAGCCTGGCTAGGCAATCGTCATAAAACACTTTTATGAGACAAGTATTTTTGCTTCTTTTGCAAACAAACAAGGACCATTTTGTAAAGTGTGGGCCCGCCTTCTGTTCCATGGAATCTATTGGCTGTTTCAGAGAATGACACAATCAATTATGACGTATTTCTACTTGATGCATTCATCCAAATTCTCACTAAGCAGCAGTCAGGCTGTGATCCCAATGCTGAACTTTTAAAGAAGGTAGAGGAATACGTTAGATGCATTTATAATCAACCCTTTAAAAGGAATTCTTAGTGCATAATCTGCCCCATGAGCTGAACACCATTTCTCGCGAAGCTATGCATTGTGAGGAATGGCAATCAAAGATAGGAGAAAAATAAAACCCACCTTCTTTATTGAAGACGTAATGGCCCGGAAATTAGTCCTCAGACCTTGCCCCACACCTTCTGAGTCAGAAACTCAGTGGGGAGGTCTGCCCAGCAATCAAGTTGAAGTCCTTTGGGTGATCCTGGTGCATGCTGGGATTTGAGAACCTACAATTTAGCCTAATTATTTTACCTTTCTTAGGTCACAAGCAACTCCGAGAATCTGATGAAAATAGTCGTGCATTTGTTGAACTTTGAGTGATGTGATCTGTGAAGTCCCAGTTTACCGACTGATCTTCTCCAGGCCCTTATTTTACTATTCAGCATAGTAAGTAAATACTGAGTTAAGTGACATGCTAATTAGCAAAGGGGCTGGTTAATGACAGAGTGGTGCCTCCAATCTCAGGCCGGACAAACACATCTCTCCACTCCTCTGCTTGCCTAGCAGATAACGCAAAATGTGGAAGTTGTACAAACCACTGAAGCCACAGTAACTATTTTTTTTCTTTGTTAATAAATCACCTGAGGATATTTCCCCACTGATTTTTAGAGACGGAAAAACATCAATGTGAGACACATTGATTGTTTGGGAACCAAGCTTGCAGCTGAGGCTTGTGCCCTTGACTGGAATTGAACCTGGGACCCTTCAGTCCACAGCCCAACGCTCCATCCACTGAGCCAAAATGGCTAGGGCTCCAGGAATTTATGATTTAATACCCCCCCGCCCACAAAAACAAAAAACAACAACAGCAACAACAAACTGTGTTGTCATACAAAAGAGAAGGCAGGGAATGATTTTTTTTTTTTTTTTGTAACGAATGCTCTGAGGAAATGCTGGTGTTCCAAAACCATCTCTGAAAAAGCGATGTGCCTAGGAATCATTCTCTCTGCCAAAAGAGAACAGTGCAGCATTTTGGCTAATTAAAAAATAACATTCTTATGTCTCATATGTTCTTGCTGAAAGAGCTGCTTATTACCGTTGGCAGATTGACTGTGTCTACTTAAATCACTTACCAGGAAGGAATGGAACACAAAGAACAGCAAAAGGAGGTGAATCGAAGTTGAGTGAAAGGCATGAACACTTTATGCTGCATCCATTTTAAGCACAGGCAAACGAACTGACGCTGTCAGAACTCAGGATCATGCTTTACTGTAAGGGGGCTTCTGAGACTAATGTTCACGGCCATTTGTTGCAAGTGTGCTTGTTTCTATTCAATACGTAAGCACAGACGAGGCATTTTTCTCTGCTCTATATTAAGCACGGGCACACACACACATGAACGCAAGGTATAGAGATTTAAATATGCAAAGTCTAGCTCTAAAAATGTCCCATCTGTTCCCCAAGTGGCAGTGTAGGGGCATCTCTCAGGATGGACCTTAAAATCTACCATTTTCAAAAGTACAGAAAGCGGAGAGATAATTGCCATTAGCTCGGAGCTGAGGTCAGAGATGCTGAATCAGTGGAGCTAGGACCACATTGGCTCACCCCAGATGACTCTCTAACTGTGTAGGAGCCGACCTGTTTCCAGAGCGCTGGTTTTCGTGGCTTGAAAATCCCCTATAGTTTTACAAATGGGACCTGCTGAGTTCCAGAAGTTTTAATTTCATATTTTTAGAGGCTAGCAGATACATTTTTTAATTTCCTATCGAAATAATATTGCCCCGGACTATGCACCAAATAGGTATAAAATGCATTCAAATGTATACATGCAAATTCAGTAAATAAAATATTGTGTTTAAAATAGTCAAATGCTTTGCTACACATCACATTTCTATTTTTTTTCCCTAAATAATTACAGGTGAATTAAGATTTAGGTAGTATTTTAAGTGGTTATTTTTAAAAGGAAAAAATTATAAAATACCTCCTATTGAACAATAAGATTATGCCTCATCCATACCAAGAACAAAATGTACTTAAAAAAAATGCTTTTGAAGAATAGCTATTGATACAGTAAAATGTTAAAGAACATTATTTAATAAAGAGCAGGATATAAAACATAGAGAATGGACTTAATTTTTAAAGAATTAAGCAAATTATTATATTTGTAAAAATTTATCAAGATATTTCTGACATTGTCTTTTACTGCTTTCCTTGTTTTAACATTATGTTAAGATTTTAAAGCTTTCCAGGAACTATTTAGTACGTACTACCTTGTGGTAGCCAGCCTCTGAAATGGCTAGCATTAAGATCGATTATCCTACCTCCTGGTATTCATGCCTCCTGGAGTCCCTACCTCTGTGGTACCAGAGTTGATCAATGAGGAATAGAATATGGCAGAGATGCTCTATCACTTCCAATATAAGGTTATTAATGATGGCTTCCTTTCCTTAGACCAGCGGTTCTCAACCTTTTTTAATGCTGTGACCTTTTAATACAGTTCTTCATGTTGTGGTGACCCCCAATCATAAAATTATTTTCGTTGCTACTTCATCACTGTAATTTTGCTACTGTTAATGAATCATAATGTAAATATCTGTGTTTTCTGATGGTCTTAGGCTCTACAGCAGCCGTTCTCAACTTGTGGGTCGCGACCCACAGGTTGAAAACTGCTAGCAAGGTTGCCTAAGACCATCGGAAAACAGATATGTAGCCGAGACTGGTTTGGCTCAGTGGATAGAGCGTCGGCCTGCAGACTGAAAGATCCCGGGTTTGATTCCGGTCAGGGGCATGTACCTTGGTTGCGGGCACATCCCCAGTGGGGGGCGTGCACGAGGCAGCTGATTGATGTTTCTCTCTCATCGATGTTTCTAGCTCTCTATTCCTCTCCCATCCTCTCTGTAAAAATCAATAAAAATATATTAAAAAAAAACAAACCCAGATGTTTACATTATGATTCATTAACAGTAGCAAAGTTACAGTTATGAAGTAGCAACGAAAATAACTTTATGATTGGGGGGTCACAACATGAGGAGCTGTATTAAAAGGTCACAGCATTAAAAAAGGTTGAGAACCACTGCCTTAGACCGTTCAACCATTCATTGAGGGGAAGCCACCTGTCAAGATATGAAGACACCCGGGCAGCCTCAGTAGAGGACCCTGTGTTGAGAGACTGAGCCCTCAGGCTGGAAGTTAGCAGGGGAGTAAGGCAGGTGAATCACCACTGTCAGCCTGGCTGCAGCTCCTGGAACCTCCAGATGACAGCAGGCCCCGCCCCCAGCTTGACTGCAACCTCCGGAGGCGGAGCTACAATTACCCAGCTAAGGCCTCCTGGTTCCTGGCCCACAGAAACTATGACATAGGGAGTTTGTTGCTAAGCTGTTAAATCTGGGGGTAATTTGTTACACAGCAATAGATAATTAATGTAACTACTTTTAAGCAGAAATAGTTTCTTAAAAAGAA
The DNA here is from genome assembly GCA_004026805.1 of Lasiurus borealis. NCBI lineage: Eukaryota > Metazoa > Chordata > Mammalia > Chiroptera > Vespertilionidae > Lasiurus > Lasiurus borealis. Next base: position 24,727 of record PVJN01012596.1, read on the forward strand.
AGAAAGAAAGAAAGAAAGAAAGAAAGAAAGAAAGAAAGAAAGAAAGAAAGAAAGGAAACAGAAAGAAAGCGCTTTGGGATTGAGGATTCACTAAGTCCTTGCTATTTGACTAATGGTCTCCCTCTTGGCTGCTTGCTTAAGGTCACTATCTCAAGTTCTGTTTGGAAAAACACTCTGTGCTAGAAATTGTTAAATATTTAGTATTCTCTAATTGCTAAGTTTATAGATTAGAAGTAGATTTCCTAGATGTTTATTCAATAGCACTGCTGGTTTTAAAAACGTTTGCTTAAACTGTAGAAACTTATATTGGCATCAAAAATAATTTGACAACAGAATGTAGGGGGAAAAAAAAGCAGATGTAGATGCTAAAGATAGGAAATTTAGTTCCGTCTCAGTCACCAACTCTATGACCTTGGTCACCTTAGAAATTATGGGGCAAAGTCAAATATCTTCAAATGAAGTAGCCTTCTTACTTTCTACTTAAAACCTCCTAAAATAAAGGAAAACCCTTGTTGGCATATAAAATTAAATATAAATACTGTACTAAAAAGTATAAAATATAAAATGTCATCTGTGTGGGAGGTTATGTCAGGTAAAGAAATAAAATTTCTGAGAATATAGGCCCAGATTTTTATAAAGCCATTTATTTAAAAAAACTGGTTTGTCAAATCACATACACAAGCAGAATACACAACTACCAAAGTGGCCCTGTAATAGACACCAGTGGGGCGTTCACCACACAGTACCTGAAAAATACAGCTAAAAAAGAGGAGTCTGCTGAGTAATTCAGATTCCTACTGGACTCCTGGTTGAATGGCTTTAAGTTAGCATATAGTGAGTGAGAGGTAGAGTCCCAAGTATAATAGCTGATGCCTCAGGGCTCCGTTTAAAAACAAAACAAAAACAAAAACCGTTTGCCCCCTCTGCACAAGGGAAACCTATCCTATTTTTTTTTTTTCCTTTGTGAAAACAAGCCAAGTTTCTCTTCTCCAACGGTTCAGCATTCCCAATCCAAGTGTTGTGTGATGACCTAGGCATTGTGCTTCTGCGGCCATCTAATTGTCCTCTCCTTCCGATTCAGATTCTAGGAGAGAAGAAAGGACAGTCACGTTGATGGTTGTTTTCTTTCTTTTAAATCAGGCCAGGAGAGTCTCTACTTCACTTTCCTCCCCTGCCCACCTCCTCACTCCCAAGACATTGTTACTGTTGTCCCAGGCATCGATTTTCTAAGTAAGGTAGTTAGATATTGAGGGCAGGTAGCAATCTTTGGTTCCCTTTGCTTTGAAATGAACTTGGCCTTTCTAAAAATGCAATATCCTTAATACTTTTAGAAAATACAACTCTTTTCATTTTTAAAATCGCCTAAAATAAACTTTTTCATTCTTCGTTGCATTTAATCTCACACATTATCCTTACAATTTGTGTTACCATTTCAAATGATCAGTCAACTGGTAAAGGTGCTTATAAAAATCTGTGTCATCCCATAATGTGTTGATTAAAACAAATGTATTGCTTTCCCTTTCAGATCTAATTTTATTTCTTCCTCTTTGTTCTCCATTAGAGTGGATCGTTTAAGAGAGCTGTTTCATTTTTTGCCATGTAGAAATTTTCACTGCCTTGTGTCAGAAACAAAGGCTAAGATGTAGGCTGAGTGTCTGATATGGAAGACACTTTAAGAACTTTAGTTTTAGGAAAGCAAGACAAATCTGTGGAAGACCACCTGTCTTGAATTATAAGGAGAACGCATTTGCTAAATGACCACCAAAGTTGTTAAATGGAGTCATACCTTCTTCTGCGTTTTGCAACCACTCAACGAATTTCTTCATCTGGTCAAGAAAAACACTTTTGCCTTTGGCCACGTGTGCTTCTTTGTACCATTTTAATATCGCTTCTTCACTCAGCACATCAGCTGCGAGTTCAAATCAAAGATTTCAGTTACTACACAAATGTCATGTTTTCAAGTAACTTCCTGTCATATACTTTAATAGAAAGCAATCACTTCAACACTGAACGTTCTCTGATAAAAGAAATCCATACCTGGAATTTACTAGAAGACTGGAAGGAACCAAGCTCATTTCCATACAGAACAGTGGCATATTGGCATTTTAGCTTAGTAAGGAGTGATGATGATGCTACCTCTCATCAGTCATGACATAATGCAGGCCTATATGCAAGTCACACTGGGACTTGGGAAACCTCTTAAAGTCCAAGTTTGCTGGTAGGAAACAGTGTAGATATTTTGTGATTTTTGCAAATGACTCAGCAATGTCAGCATCTCAGAACACTCTGTGTCCTGCCAACTTCAAACAGATCTTGATTAAGCAGCAACCTCAATGACTGGACTTTTAAGGGGGATTTACTATTTTAGGAGAAAAAAAGGGCAAATAAAAAAATGGAGACAGGATGCAATAATGATATTAGTAATTATAAAGATGCACTTCCTAGGTGTATCACGGGACCAATACACACATAACCCAAAGTTCTACTACACTCACCCTTATCACTACATTACTATCTGATTTTTCTACAGCATCATATTCTAAACTGCAATGATAATGTTTTCCTTGTACTCTCTTAAGAGAAAAACAGAGACATATTAGACCGACTTTCTACAGTTTTCTAACAAAAAGTATTACCTATTACCTATCAATTACCTAAAACTCTAAATTATACAAATATGCCTTGATGTATAGTTATGGTTAATTTAGAAAAATGTAATGTTAAGAATGGGAAGGGGAATGTCAAAATAATAGCATATATATACATTACCAATGATCTAATGGGGTGGTTTTGGGGATTTGAGTGGAAAATGAGATGCAAAGCCAATAAAAAGGATTTATTATTGTCCCTGATACCTATCCAATCCATTACAACACTGATAAATCACTCTAATGATGTATTTATAGTCAAAATGTGATTTTAGCTTATGAAAACAAGAGCAATGACTTGATAAATTTTTATTTAAAAGATCACTGACCTTTTTATAACAATCTTATTTTTCTAAGTTTATAATTGGCTCTTGTATTCAACTGAGGAAATCAAATTGGCTAAAAATGCACACAATTGGTCTTAAGACAATAATAAGATTTTTACTTAATAATTAAATATACTACATTCTGGGAAGGAAAGAGGAAGTCTGGATATAAAAACTGGACATAAAAGATTGAATCAGGAATCCTGTGGCTTCGAGTCTTTTAGCTTCTGTTCCCAGCTCCACATCCTCCACTCAATGATGAGAAAACTTTCCCACCCACTTCCCATCAAAACCTAGTTTTCTGGGAGGCGAGGAGCAGGCAGTTAACAGTTTACATTGTTACTGTGCAAGAATGCTTTACAGAGATTTTTCAACTACTTAGCTTAAACATGGATTTAAAGTCTCTTTTATATAATCTCTCTCTCTGACATCTTTAAGATGCTGGATTTAGAACAGCCATCTCCCAATTGTTTGGATCACGCTCCCCTATGAGATAGTTTTGAGCATGTACTCCCAACATATGTATATTTTTCAGTTTGTAAACTATATGTATGTCCTTTAGAACTATTATTATTAATGTCATAAAACAAAAAATAGAATTAAAAGTGTGGCAAACATGTAAAGGGATATTCTATTTCTCTCCTCACTGATACAATATATCTATGTGAGAAAGTTGGTTAAGACTGTAGTTTAGTGGTATTTGGAGATTTCCTTCTGAAGTTCAGAGATCACTCCTGTGTTTTACTGCCCTCCGGAGGCTGAAAGAGGCCATGCATCTACTAAAACACTTGTCAAGGACAATTGTGAAAAGAACACTCAATGGTAAGTAAAACTTACCAGATGTACTGTCCATTAAAAATCAGACAGACTGTGTAAAGTTGAGTTTGTAGAAGAACTTAAGTTAGTAATAAATACTTACTGCTAGACTAAATTTCTAGTATCTGGGAATAAATAATAAACACGGGACTGAAGCAATCACACAGGACAATTTATGAGGCAAAGCATGAACTTCATTTAAGAAGAAATTCAACTTTTGTTTAGTGAAAAGTCTAATCTAAAGAGGAAGGAAACTCCTTGAGAATGAAAAAAAAATATGCAGATTCCTTTTTCCTCTAAGGAAGAGTGGAGAAGATTCGATTAAAATTGGAAACTAGAGGATTATGCTAAGCGAAATAAGCCAGTTAGAAAAAGACAAGTATCACATTATCTCACTCATATGTGGAATCTAATGGACAAAATAGATCCAGAAACACAGAAGCATGGAGCAGACTGATGAATTTCAGAGGGAAGGCAGGGGTAGTGGGGAGAGAGCAACCAAAAAACTTGTATGCATATATGTGTAACCCATGGACAAAGACAAGAGGGTGGTGGAGGCCTGGGGTGGGGGCAGGCTAAAGGGGCCAATGGGGAAAAGGAGGACGTATGTAATACTTTCAACAATAAAGATCTAAAAAATAAAATAAAACTGGGAGACTATAAAGTCTTTATTAGGATCTCCCAGAAATGCCTACTCAGAATCTGTATCAATAGAAGTACTAAGAAAGATATTATCCAACTGCAGAGTTCCCTGAGATTAAAATACATTTCTCTCCTATCCAGACAGCTTCTTCATCATCTGTGGGGATATACCTAACCACATCCCCCACCCCCAACCCCCCACCTGCGCTCTCCCAGTCCTTTCCTTTCCCTCCAAATTAGCTTCACCTGTGAGCTGGGTGCCCTTCTCAAGGGCATCCCACCACTCCTCAGCACTCTGTGGGAGCCTTATTTCAGCAATCGACATGCTGACCCTAGATACTGGTTTTCTTCTTCACTGAAATTCAGGAAGTCAGGGACTATTTAATTTTCAGCATTTGACAACATTTGTCAAACTGTCATCTAGGATTACATCCAATCCATGTGTAATGGACAAATTCATTCACTTCAGAAAAACTAAGCAATTCTCAATCTACAGTTATAATTTAAATTTTAGGTTTTCATTAGGATCAAAGAGACAACGTTGTAAAAGTGGTTTGAGAATCGCAAAGCTTTAGGCAACATTAGCTATTTAGATATTAAAGTTCCATGCTACGTCATTTGGAACTCAGGAAATACAGGAATTTTATTAGAGGTGCCACACTGGGACACAGTAAAAAATAATTTATTTTAAGAATGATGGGAATATATGGGGAGAAGGCCGTTCACCTTTCTTTAGAACAAGAACAAGAAACATTTTAGGAAAATTTGCATGAAGGACGGAATTTAACCTAAGAAATTTCTGCACATAATAAAATCCACAATAGAAATAACAGTCCTTGAGAGTTTGGTATCTTACTTTTCAGACCTCCATGCTGAGACTAGGGTACTTAGCTTCCAAAAGGAAGAGAAATTTATTATTTAAAGTGAATAATGTGATGTTTGAAAATTAATGATAAATTTACTATTTTTCCTTAGTGTCTCATAAATATTAAAAAAATCCAGTTTTTAATACAGAAAGTAAATTTTCACTAAATGGCCAATTACCATTTTTTTCTCTTACTGCTGAAAAAGTATTATAGTTTCTTCACTTTTATTACACTGTTATTTATTTTAAAATATTTTAAAATCTTTCAATAATGACATTCATTAAAATAACTAGGTTTGTGAAAGGGGACATGAGTAAGCACATGCTCAAGTATCTGTTGTCCTCTTGCTCTGGATTTCTGGGGAAGGTGAGAGAGAGGAGGGGGGAACTGTGTGTGTAATAAGAGAGATTAAAATAGAAAAGGAGAAAGGATTTTCACAATTTTAAAACCTGCATTGAAGCAAAGATGTTCCTTATAATAAATAAAAGGAATCCATATCACTAGAGCAAACAGACACAGTTTGGTAACTGTAAAGTGTATATGTGTGCATGGAATTAGTGGTAAGGATGGTCTTAAATGTGTTACCATTAGTTCATGAGAATTTATTCCTTTGGCATCAAACACCTTTTTGGTGGTGGTCCAAGACCAAATGTGACAGTACCAGCAGGCAATCTAGTAAAATTCGAATTCTCAAACCTAAGCCAGGATTTAGGGGATCAGAACTCCGGAAGGTCTGGGCTTTTAACAAGCTCCCCATGTGATTCATTTGCAAACCAGAGCTGGGGAAGGAGTTCTTTAATGCATCATCAAGCGTTTCTAGATATGCAAACACAAACAAAAAGCATCCACATCCTTAGAAAAGCAAACAGAAATAAATGTCTCTTGGTGCCTACGTGTTTGTGGCATGAAATAAGGTCAGAGTAAAAACCGCCAGTCAAAAAAGGTAAGAAGGAAAACACAGTAACTTTCTTAGCAGTGGTATGGAACAATCCCTCCTGGGGTTCTGCTCTCAGGAGAAAACGTGTAAACATTTCACGCAGACAGCAGACTGTATGCATAAATCTGAAAATAATGCAATTACCTAAAAAAAAAAAAATGATATTCAGTTTAAACACCTCACTGAGATAGTTCAGTTTCCTGATTTCATTTCCAAAAGTAACGAGGTGAGAATAAAAAATGATGTTAATACTTATCTTCCTGTGTTCCCTTGGGCCTGCTCATACTTGTCACAGACCTGACTAACTTTAGATTATACTTAAAAGGATGTTGGCATTCCCGGTTAAAATGAGAAATGTGAAGAACTGTAAAAACTTGTATGTGTGGAGGATAGACTATTCCATGAGGCCACTGTCTGTCCTGTGCGATGGACACAGGCCAGAACGGACACTACTTACCACAACCCCCACCTTAGAGACGATTGGATCATACTCCATGTTCATTGTGCCAACAACTCAGTCCCCTCCACCACCTCCTGCAATGTGCTGGTCCCTGCAACAGGCCAATGCCCAACGCCCTGACCTGGTCAAGCAATTACCTGTACCTGGTAGCACTCAGTACTAGTAGCCACGACCATCAACCATCCCCCCATAGGGATATGATTCTTAGGTAGCATTCATGTACTAATACCCACAACCTATCCCCCTGCCCCCCCTGCCCCCTATATAATTCTTTGATGCCTGCCAAGTAGCAGGGAGGAAATCCACTTGTCTTGCAGCTGCCCAGGACACACCTCCTAGGGGAGTTTCCTCTAATAAACTGTTAATTACCAGCCTGGAGTGGCCTGCCTTTCTCCCCTCTTTCCCTGCCCTCTGCTTAGGAAGGCAGATTCTCAGCCTTGGGGCTTTTTCCCTGGGTCTGTGTGTATTAACAACATGCATCCTAGAGTCTTATTGATAAAAAGTAGTTCTGTTTATTCTGTTGTAAACAATAAAACTCGGTGCTTCTATAGATGAGACTCGACAACTATGTCTAAGTTTAAAAGAAATTTGGTTAGAGAAACTGGTTGGTGGGGTTAGCCATTAAACAGCAAGAAAGGAAAATGTGTGCTTAGGCTGCTAGTCTATAAACAGTTTGATTTTTTTTTTTTCTATAGCGGGAAATACTGACCATCCATAAAACCAATGTAGAACCCGTCTCTACCAGTTTGGAAGAGGAGCCAGGAGTGACAGTGGGGACAGAATGCGCACACTGGGTGTGTGTGTGTGGGGTCCCTGCTTCTCTTTCTTGGCTGCTAGGGGCCTTGGGTGGGCTGGTAACATGAGCTGCAGGTTTGGTTCTCATGGGTCAGCCTGGGTAACATGGAAGCCTTCATTTCAAGACATTGTTATCTCATGACTACATCCCAGAGGACCTAATCCAGATCTGGCCAGAGAAAAACATCAACTCCTGAACTTCAAATGGGACTTGCCAGTTACCACATTCTTCTCCTGATAAAACTACATAAACACAGACCAAAGGCCAGTCCAGGATCATTTTTATATACTGCAGATAACTGAAATTGGTTAAAACCTAGTACAATAGCGTTCATTTATTAAAGGCTGTGCCAGTTGTCATGGCAACCTAATCCTTAAACATACAATAAAAATACAATGTGAATATCTAAAAATAGCCATTTCCTCGGAAAACAGGAGAATAGCTGGGACAAAGAACTAAAATAGAAAGCAAAAGGGCTAATTATTTCAGTAATTTTAAAGTCAGCTTTATGGTATCTGAAAGGGTCTGAGTATAAACATAACATTTTGATAATCACTGTTATTAGAGCTAATCCCTGTAATTAAAAAAACAGACCTAATTACCTTATGTAATTAATTCCTCCTCTCCCCCTGCCAATAATAACCAGTTCGCCAGTTCCACCAGTGAGAACAGGGGCCTGACTGGGCTGGTTCCTGAGGGCAGCGTGGATAGCATTTGCATCTTCTCTCTACACCCATGGTGGCCAAGATTAGTGTAATCCCCACGCTGCCCTCTGCCTGACGTCCTGCTCCACATCTCAAAGGGCTGCCCCAGAACGTGGGCACCCCGCGGTGGACCCCCGGGGACGGCTACCTTTGTAAAAGAGAACCACGATCTTCTGAAACGCCTTCATGAAGTGGATGTTGTCGTAGCAGTACTCCTGGACCTTCTGCAGGAGGATCAGCTCTGACTGGCCCTGGGAGCTGAACACGGCCAGCAGGGGCGCGTATTGCTGCAGGAGGAGCGGGAGTGAAGACATTAGCTTTCCTAGAGGTACACGCTGGACATACTTGAATCACAACAGGAACCTGGAGGGTTGCTCAGAAAACATTCAGTTTTTGGACTATCTTCTTAGTACATTGTGTCGGATCAAAATGATTTCTTCATCCTGGTACCTTATCAGCTTTCTCTCAGTGTCCCTACCAAAGGGAGACGAATGTGGACTTGTGATGGTAAGTGCTGTGCTACTATGTCTGTCTATTGGATAGTGTGGAAATGAGACAAGGAGTGAGACTCTCCTTCCCGACGTTCAGACCCCCTCCCAGGGCATCTTTATGGTTTTGTTCATATTGCTGCCTCTGCCTCAGCTTCCTCGGCTTGAGTCACTGATGGACAGCCATGGTGTCCTGTAAGACTCGCTCAGTTCAACGGTCATCTCCTGCCAGCAGCCTTCCCCGGTCAATGGAGCTGCATTTTCCTCACTGCTCTGCTCTCAGACACTGAGAGCTATCTCTAATTTCTATCCCAACCTAGTTTACACTCGGTAGTCTTTCACTTCCCAATTCAAGCGGCAACTCTGAGGGCAGACCTAAGTCTCCCACTTTTCTTAATAGTTTTATAACGAGAAGACTATTCACAGAAGTAAAAACATATGTATCCAGGCACAAAAGATATGCACTAGTCAGTTACCGAGTCAGCTGATTTCTTCTACCAGGTACTTTTCAAATTCTAATCGTAATTTGTAGTTTACTTAAACAAAAAGATCCACTAAGAATTTCCCTTGTGTGGAACAGAAAGAAAACCAGTATTCTTCTTTAACTTGAATTACTGAACAACTATTCTATGGATTTTTTTTAAAAAATATATTTTATTGATTTTTTTTACAGCAAGGAAGGGAGAGGGATAGAAAGTCAGAAACATCGATGAGAGAGAGACATCGATCAGCTGCCTCCTGCACTCCCCACACTGGAGATGTGCCTGCAAGCAAGGTACATGCCCCCGATCGGAATCGAACCTGGGACCTTTCAGTCCGCAGGCCGACGCTCTATCCACTGAGCCAAACCGGTCTCAGCTATTCTATGGATTTTTGAACACTGTTCCTAGTTAATAATTACCCTTCGGTATTTCAGAGGCTCATACCTGAAACATTTTGGGTGGTGGAGAATTTGAAAAGAAACATATTAGGAGCTATATGTCTGGCCTGAGTCTGGGTGAATGAGACTATCTGCCTTCCTGTCATCACACGCTGCATTTGGCCCCCAGCAGGGACTGTCCCTTACGAAGGAGACCCTGTACCTTCAGGTGCTTGAGGGCCTGCTCTGCAACGAGCTCCTCCTTCTTGTTCCACTCCACGGCATTCATGATGCAGGTCCACAGCAGGCCTATGACGGCCGTTTCTGGGAGGTCGTTCCTCTTCATCTCTTCTTTCACATAGAGCACCACCTGAAGGTCACGGGAAAGGGAGGCGTCGGAATAACAGGCAGATGGGGAGTTCCCGCTCACCGTCCTGGTGAGGGGAAAGGTTTGGGCAGACATTCTTCTCAGTCCCTCCCTTCCTGGTACTTATTGTCAGAGTATAACAGGGACAGAAAGCATGACGTTTTGTTTTCAAAGCAGATTTATTTTTAGTCTAAAAATTAATAGGCCTCGCTCTGGCCAGGAGCTGCGGGACAGCAGAGAACAAGAGAGCATCCCTGCTTCCTGGGGTGACTCTTTGCCATGCAGGGATCTCCAGGGGCTGAGCAGGGCAGGGCTTGAGAGCCAGTCTTGAGATTTGAAAAAGGCAACCAAGCTGTTCATTTTTATCTTTTACCCGCACCTTTAAACTCTTAACAGATAATATCTTGGTTTTAAATAAGACCATTGTCCACAATTCATTCTTTAGTTATTACTTTTGATGATCTCATGCCCCATCACAGTGAAATGTTAATGTGTAAATAAGTTGTACAGCACAAAGACAATTTTTATACGATATATATCAACTCAGCTCCACTCAGCAGGTTATTTCCCCCTAGGAATTAAAGATTAAATGTGTGAATTTATCCTCCAGTCCCACAGTATGAAATACGGGGCTGCCCAACTTAATTGCATAAAGGTCCCGCGAAGGAGGTGAAGCTTGAGCCACCGATCGGCGTTAGGAGTGCCACGGCCGGGTTCTCACCTCCTTGATCGGGCATTCCTGAGACAGGCGCTCCTGCAGCTCCTTCTGCAGCTCCTTCCTGGTGCCCAGGGACTGCTGCACTCGCAGGAAGTCCGAGAGCTCCTTCAGGCCCGCGTCGGTGAAGTACTTGGCAAAGTGATCTACACTCTGCCTGTTAACGGGAAAGAGCTCCTGAGAGAGAAGAGAGGCTGTTATGCAACCGGCTATTCAAATTTCAGCAAACACAGAGGACAACCTTCTAATATGAAAACAAGCACTCAGAATATCTCATATTTTGGAGCAAAGGACAGAGACTGATTTTAAAAAGAATAAAGGTCGGGTATATTTTTCTTCAGTATTTGCTAAGCACTTTCTAAAATTAGGTAGTTTTTCAAAGAAAGAGAAAAATAGCTGAGCAACTTAAATAAACTAGCTTCACTCATTTTGGCCATTATTTATTTTTCTTTTTCTTTAACCAAAGTGTATAGCATGTATAAATACAGAACTAAACTGGCTAACTAAAATGAACATCAGAAAACTTGGAATATTTGGATTGTTTAAAGTAACCAGAAAAAGATTGAAATCATTAAATAGCCAGCCACAAGGTGTCCGTAACTATGAATAGACAAGTCAGTTTTAATAATGCTGAGATGATTTGCGATCACATTAGAAAATGACATTGACTATTGTCATCTCAAGGACCTCTATTCACATTCTGAGAAAATGCTATTATTATTCTAAAACTAAAGGACCGGTGCACGAAATTTGTGCAAGGGCCTTGGCCCTGGGCCCCGCTCCCCTCTGCCTCAGTCCTCGCCTGCTGCGACTCTGTCTGGAAGGAAGGACATCCAGAAGGACATTTGGTCTAATTAGCATATTACACTTTTATTATTATAGCTACTAGCTTGGGGACTAAAGAGAATTCTGTTAGATCTGTTAATGACAGTGGATCTCAAATTCACGGCAAGATCTAACCTAAACCCACTCTAGCAACTTTTCAGTTCATTACATAATTTCGTTGGAAAATTTAAAAAGAGCAATGATACCATTGCCACTCTTATTTTTACCTCATTTCCATTTTACCTTACAGAGCTTGGCAGTCTCAGTAACACTTAGTCATATTCTAATCCTGTGTGACTTTATAACACCCAACTCAGAAATTCAGGCAATTTTCAAAGTTCTCACATTTTTCAGACTGCTGCAATCTAAAAATCAGATCTGAATCTTTATGTTGGTTTGATTTGCATATATATGGTCAATGGCTATATGGCTCCAATAAACATCTCAGTAGAAAGATCTGAACTCTCTCCATAAGCAGATGGTTTCTAAATTATGGTTCAAGTTTCAATATTTTAATATCATCATTCCATAGTTTCTCTTGTTGAGTCATGAGTTTCAAAATGTTAGGACAGAGTTGGTGGGAACAATTATCAAGCATGCATTCATGTTAAAGCAAACATTTCATACCAGACTGAAATTCTGTCACTGACATCTGTGCTAACATTAAAAAAGTCTTCCAAATTTGGGTGCAGGGGACTAATTTATTTTGAATTTCTGCTATGAATCAAGATGGGGGTGGGCCTGTTGCTCATAATTGTATAAAGTTGAAATTTTTATAGATGACAAACTGAGCCAACAAGATTTGAGCAGTTTGACTCAGATGATGTAGCCAGAAATATTTAAGGTCAGAACTGTGTGACCTTAAAATCAATACTTATTCCATTATTCTGCACTGGCACTTAATATTGCATTTAGAAAGAGTGCAACTGAGAGATCTGATCTAAAATTATGTTCACTAAACATATTACTCATGGTTTATATATGAATTATCCCGAAGATCCTCATGAATGTTATATAATGTATTGGAAATTATCATTCAGATTAAACTGAGGCAAAATCTGTCTAAATCATATCATGACATTTACGGTAGCCTGGTCTACGGTAGCCTTGCTCTGGAGTCTATTCTCAGTGCATCACCACCCTGTTAGTATCCTAAATCGGTGGTCGCCACCCTTTCGGACCTCATGGACCACCAGCAGTCGGTCCATGGAGCATCGGTTGGCGACTGCTGCCCTAAGTCACATCATGCACAAATCTCAGAGAATTCTTCAAAGGATTCCTATCTTTTCAGAATAAAAACCAAAGTCCCTCGATGACATAAGCTCTGATACTCTGAGCTGATCTCTATGCTCTGGCTCTTACCAAATGCTCTTTCGGTCTCCAGCATGCCATGCCTCAAAGACTTCCATTTACAGAGATTTACCCCGAGTCTCTCAAGTAGGTTCCCATAAGGGCAAGGAACTTTCTAACCTGTTCTCTGCTGGCTGCGTAGCTCCTAGGACTGACTGTGTTGGCTCAAAGCAGGCATTCATGCTGAATGAAATCTACTGTCAGTGGCAGAAATCAAGTAGAAATTTAAAATGTTCTTTTCTATCATATTTTAAAGACACAAGTAGGGCTATTTTAAGGCAAATTCCAAGAGACAAAGGCATTTGAAGTCATTGGAAATGCAATGAAACAGTTTTAGAATTATTCCATGAATTGGCACCTTTGCGTGCTAGAATGCATTGGAAGAGATAACCAGCTAAGAGATTAGGTAAGGAGAAAATGGCTGGGCTGCCTTTGAATTTGACTTTGTCCTAAAATTGTAAAAGAAATTTCACTTGCAGATATCTGTCATTTGCACAGCTGTTGCTTCTAGCAGAAAGATTATAAATAGGGAGCAGATAGAGACTAGGAGGACAAAATATTGTTCTTGACTTTTTTTGGGGGCGGGGGGAATATAAAGATAGAGAAATCTATAACAAAAAAAGCATAATATGCTAATTAGACATAATCCTTCTGGATAACCTTCCAGATGAAGATGGGGCTGTGAGGGTCAAGACAAGCTGCCAGGGCTACAACCAGGCTGTGACTAATGGGTGGGCTGCAGTGGGTGGGCGGGGCCTCCCTCTGGAGCAGTGGTTCTCAACCTTCCTAAAGCTGTGACCCTTGCAAACAGTTCCTCATGTGGTGGTGACCCCCAACCATGAAATTTTGCTACTGTTATGCATCGTGATGTAAATATCTGCATTTTCTGATGGTCTTAGGCAACCCCTGTGAAAGGGTCGTTTGACCCCAAAGGGGTCGCGACCCACAGGTTGAGAACCACTGCTCTGGAGGGAAGCCAGTGCCAGCAGATGGGGAAAGAAGGCCTACTCTTGCATGAATTTCGTGCATCGGGCTTCTAGTAAAAGTATAACCAAGTAATTGTGATAATGGGAGCTTTGAATGAACGACAATGAACTTGATGGCTTGCTTAAATAGCTTAGTATTTCCAATGGATCTTGGTATAAACAATTTTTATTATGTCAACACGACATCCATTTCAGATAGTTGTTATTCAACTCTAACCCAACTGTATCACAAACGTCTAAATAGATGGGCTCAGTGGGACTGTACTATTGGAAAAATTCAAATTCCTGTAGTTACTAATTAAAAAAAAAAAAGTGTTAGTTCTGATAAATGTTAACACTATGTCAACATACTTCCAAATTTGAAAGTTTGTTTTCTTTGAGTCTTTAATTTAATCATTTCCTTTATCAAAGACAGGTTAAATTGGAATTTGTTTTCCATCGACTATAACATTTAAACAAGAGGAACCATGCTTCCACTCAGCACAGACGGGCCTTTCCGTCATGCACTATACTGCTAGGCCGTGCTGGAGGATGAAGCAGGCAACACCTTTGTCCAGTGCAGATAAGACTTACAAGCAGCCTCTTGTCCAAGTTGGCTTTTCTCAAAGAGGAGGTAACAGAGTTGGCATCTTTTTCTGCCATCCAGGCTTTAAAAAGCTTGACAGCAAATGAGGCCGCAATGCCTGTTTAAAGAAGAGAGAGTTTAGTTGCTTTTATAAGAAAAACCCCTTGTGATGATGGTCAAAGCAACATTTCTGATCAGGATTCTGGAAATGAAGAAATAACTCCGAGCCTTGACTTGGTACAAAGGAAACATGGATACATTTCTAGGCCCAGTGCCATTCAGTGCTAAAAAGGGAGCTTTTTCATTTTTGAATACTTTAAAAAAGTTACAATATTTTTCAAAGTTGGAGTTCTAATTCCAATCTAGTATGACTAAAAATTATTTTTTGGTCAAAACCGGACTTAAAACCAAGTACTTCCTAGTGTTTTTGCCTGTATATCACCCTGTGGTTCTCCAATATTTCATGTTTATTACAGTGATCCTGAGGAACAACAACTACATCTGAGACATAAAATTAAAATGTCAACACATCAATTAATTTGCTGATGACACCAGTAAAAGAGAATTAATAGCAGCAGATATAAATAGAGCTGTAAACATTCATTATTTACAATTGCACTTTTTGTAATAAGCATTTAAAAATATTCATGAATTTACACAGCCAGTATTGCTCAATGGTGACTATTGCGCCATTAACCAAGAGGTCCCCAGTTAATTCCCAGTCAGGGAACATGCCTGGGGTTTGGGCTCAATCCCCAGTGAGGGTGTACAGGAAGCAGCAGATCAATGTCTCTCTCACTGATGTTTCTTTCTATCCCTCTCCCTTCTCTCTCTAAAATCAATTTAAAAATATAAAAAATATTCATGAATTTAAGCTATAAAATATTAATGCTGTTATAAGTTGAATTCTCAATATTTTAAGATATTTCTAAAATAGCTATGTTAATCAGGAAACCACTCAAATCGATATCCATATTTAAATTGGGATTTATTTCCTAATATAAACAATCAGATAATTAGGAGATAGCTTTTCTGTGAAAACTTCCAATTTCTAAATTAATGTTCCTTTTGTATAATGAAGAATTAAGGTGCAGTTGAAATATTAAGCTGATTTTTATGAATTGCAGGCTTTATTACTGCTGTTGGCCTAAGCAGCCTCAATGCCCATTTCCTCTTGCTTAAGAGAATTCCCATTTGCTCAGGCCAGGTGACTTCTAATCTAAGTCCTGGCACCACCTCCTTCTGCAATGATTAGCGTAGCGACCTCAGCTTAAGCTCATCTGCCCAAGGCATCCCCCTGGCAACTACTACTGGGCTGAAACTGATCACATGGCCAATTTGAGCCAATCAGCTGAAGGCAAGATAATTAATTTTATTATCCTATATCCACTGGACCTGACTGGGAAGCATGTGCCACACATAACTGCACCAGCAGACTTCTTTTAATGACCAGGAAACCATCCGGGGGGTGAAACTACGGCCACAGAGAGAAATGAGGAAAAATGAAGGAAAATACGCCAGTACTTTAGTGATATTGCTGTTCACCCTGAAGTCTGCTATACCTTTTTGTTGTTAATCCTCATCTGAGGATATCTTTCCCATTGATTTTTTTTTACAAAGAGTGAAAGGGAGGTAGGGTGGGGAGAGAAACATTGACATGAGAGACACATTGATAGGTTACCTTCCCCATGTGCCCCAACTGTGGGATCCAACCCAAAACTCTGGTTTGCGGCAGATACTCTTAACGACTGAGCAGCACCAGCCAGGGCAAGTCTGCCATACGTTTATACTGATTGTTACATAATAATTATGTCCTGCCGAAACTGGGTTGGCTCAGTGGATAGAGTGTCGGTCTGCGGACTGAAGGGTCCCGGGTTTGATTCAGGTCAAGGGCACGTATCTTGGTTGTGGGCACATCCCCGGTGGGGGGCATGCAGGAGGCGGCTGATGTCTCTCTCTCATCAATGTTTCTAACTCTCTATCCCTCTCTCTTCCTCTCTGTAAAAATTCAATAAAATATGTTAAAAAACAAAGAATTATGTCCTTATATATGAATTAGGGTGCCATCTTCCAGTTACTTGCAGGTAAATACATTCAACTGCTCTATCATTTATGCAGACAATCACTTTACCAAATTTTCTTCATTTGAATAGCAGAGCAATGGAGCACCCTCCCACCCCATCCCAAATACGGCCATGACTAAAACACATATCTTACAAGCCGGAGAATTTTATGTCCTAAATTTGTTGACATGGATTTTTAATACTTTGATTAGTTCATCAAGTCAGTATAAAATTTAATATAAATGTATGCAATTAAATTGTTTAAAATGGCAGATGATGTAATCGGTGTTCTCGGTAAGAAATTAAAGCATGCTTGAAACCAGGAGTCCAACATTTATCTAGGCTTGACCTACAATATAACACTATCAACAATACAATTAGAGTCCGAACTGTTATAAATCTGCATTAAAAGTGGCTCTTGAAGGGAAAGTTGGAGAACTATCTTTGTATTAGAGACTCTCTTGGGTGGGATGACCTGATCCCCTTAGCCATTTGTTGGGTGAGAGACTGGCAAAAAGGTGTGATTTCTTAATCCTTTCCTATTTAGTAAGCAAGTTTAATCCTTTAATTTCTTTTTAAAAAAATATATTTTATTAATTTTTTACAGAGAGGAAGGGAGACGGACAGAGAGTTAGAAACATTGATGAGAGAGAGACATCGATCAGCTGCCACCTGCACCGCCCTGTACTGGGGATGTGCCTGCAACCAAAGTACATGCCCTTGACCGGAATCAAACCTGGGACCTTTCAAGTCCGCAGGCCGATGCTCTATCCACAGAACCAAAACGGTTTCAGCTAATCCTTTAATTCCTAAAAAATGGTGGAGTATAAAGAAAAAGCATGTCACTTCCATAGCAAAGGTATCTTTCTTCTCCTTCCCTACCCACATAATATTTTAATGTAAAATATTTCAAATATACAGAAAAGCTGAACAAATTTAACAATAAAACTCACATATACTCACCATCTAGGTTCTAAGCTGTGAACATTTTGCCAGTTTTGGTTTATCCTATGTCTGTCCATCTATCCATGTAATAATTTACTTTTTTGATATGTTTCAAAAGAAGTTAGGTTTTTAATACAACCAGAAAGGCAATCATTTTCTGCTATAAGGGCTAAAATAATCTGATGTAATTATATTTACTGTTTACATTTTGTAGTGTTTTTCTAGTGAATTCTCTTCAGCTTCAGGGAACTACTTTAAAATGTTATACTACCAACAATACAATTAAGAGTCTGAACTGTTATAAATCTGAACTACTTTAAACTGAAAAATACAGAGAATCTATTCTTTCCATGGAAACTATAAACCTTTTCACTGCAGGCATGAATGAGGCTGGATTTCACAATTATAAGAGAAAAACTTGAAGCTCTAAGAAGAAACAGATGTTTTCATAGAAACTCTTTTAATTTATTTTTTAAATAACCCTTGTTTTGTGTTCTCTTATAACTTGAAAATCATTATCCTCTTCCTCCTCCTCCTCCTCAAAAAAAAGAAAGCCCACTCTTGTTTTATTCTATAACCAAGTGATTGTATGTCTGTCTGTCAAACTCTTAATGCCTTTACATGAAAGCTAAGTTCTGGTGCAGCCATCTGGACTTTCAAAACAAACACAATCAACATCTTAAAAATGAGCTCGAAGTGAACATCTCAGCACAAACTCTGGAGATAACGACTGAGAAGCAAGGGAAATGGCAGCCCGGGGGCATTTGGGAAAGAGAAGGGGCATTTTTGGTGGTTACACTAAAGGAGGCGGGTGCTACAGGCTGGCATTGTGTGTCTGAGGGCAAAAAGGTTAAATGTCCAAGAAAGCACAAGTGAGTGCTGCACAATGAAGCATTGTCCCAACAAAATATGCCAGCAGCGTGTAAGTTGACAAAAGTGGTTTGGACCAAATCAGTTTCAGGGTATTTGACAATGACATTGAGTGTTACACCAAAAATCCTGGTTTATTCCTCGTGTTTGTCTTTGTTTAGATGTGCACATTTTTCATCTAATTTTCTACAATAAACATGTACAATTCTCTTACTTTTTAAGAGACCGAACATGCACATTCTCTTACACGGGGGAGGGAAGGACACTAAGAAGAGGTACTGATATGTTTCTAAGTATCTGTGGCTTTCCTTCTTCCTCTGACAGGTAAGGAAACATGAGAGTAATTACCTTCTTTAACTAAGTTGTCGGTGAAGAGACTGGTGAGGATGGTGGGAGGAAGGGTGCCGTTGCCTAGCAGGATCCCCGACAGCATTGCCAACTTTGTCTGCTCTGTTTCGGTAAAGGCTTTAAGGAAGAGGAGAAGCTGTGGGTCAAACAAAAGAAACCATGTCTATAAAGCAAAGGACTAATAGGCAAAGCACCCAGAATGCACATCCATGGTATACAACTAGCAGGTCCTGTGTGAGGCATAGATCACGCACTGGAAGCACATGGGTATGTTTGGTTACTAACTGGATACTATGAAGAGTGACTTTATCAGGCACAGTTCCTTTCTTCCAAGTTCACTTACATATCACTAGAGATAAAACTCATGGGAAGGAAGAGAGACATTTGGAGAACAGTGTGAATAGTTACATAAGTAATTTACATTTGCCTTTTTGTACATTACATAATGAGAGTAATGTTTTCTGAAATACATTACCTTCTTTCACATTTTTTCCCCACTTCTCTGGGTACCCCTTTCCCCCATGTACCTACTTTCTTTGGGTTCGTTAAAGCAAAACAAATAAATAAAAACCAGGAAAGGGTCAATAAGCTTTGACATCCTGCATATACTTTTTCTGAGTTCACAGTGTATACTCTTCAACAGAAGACTGTTGAGTGAGAAAATTCTTGCTGCTCTTTAAAAATGACAACATTCTGCCGAGACCGGTTTGGCTCAGTGGATAGGGCGTCGGCCTTCGGACTGAAAGGTCCTGGGTTCGATTCTGGTCGGGGACATGTACCTTGGTTGCGGGCACATCTCTGGTGTGGGGCGTGCAGGAGGCGGCTGATTGATGTCTCTCTCTCATGGATGTTTCTGACTTTCTCTCCCTTCCTCTCTGTAAAAAAATCAATGAAATAAAAAAAATAAAAATAACAAGATTCAAACTTGGTATTTCTTGGATTCTGCAGGTACCACCAGCCCTGGTGATGAGCTAATGGAGGGCATGCTGTAAAGACAAGTTCCTGACAGCCAAGAGGCTCCTGATGTGAGGTGGAAAGAGCAATTTTGGAGAGGTAGTTGAAAAAGTAACAATCCCGGAAAGGCTGCAGGGAAGCCAAGGCCCTCCTCCTTCTGAAGTGCAGGAGTACTGAGTCTGTGGACCGCTCTCCCATTCCTCCCGACCCCCTCCTCGGAGAGCTTCGACTGTGTCCCCGGGCTATTTCCTCCGTTTCATCAGTCCTTAGGCATGCGACTCAGCTCCCCAGGGCTCAATATCACTACCGGCCTGCTGACTTGTTCATTACTTGGCTCCAGTGAAAAGTTACTGGCTCCAAAATGGGCTTCAGTGCCAATGAAGTTCCATTAGTTCTGTGTGGTGGGCATGGCGATATTAATTTACTATCCCCAACAGTTAAAGGATTATTACATTACAGAGAGGTTATGTGTCTCTCCAAATATTTATACCAGTACTGTGAAGAAGTGGCAGAAATGGAATCAAACCAGTCCATTTCACCTCAATTTATGCGTGTTCAAGTGATGAATTAAAATGAAGTCAGCTTCTAAGTTCATAAGAAAACAGGAGTGAGGGATGAGAGCATGAATGGTTAAAGCTCCAGGGAGCACCAGGAATGGGCAGGGTAAACACTGACAAAATCACAGACACTTTAGATCAATCTTGAGTAGGATTCAAGTGGATCATGTGAAATGGCTTCCAAAATAAAAATGTTAACACCACTTATTTAAAGACATTAATATATCTGTATTCATTAAAAATATTCCATTACAACAAAACGGTGCAAAAGTTAGATCATTCTTTTAAAATTGTCACATTGCTCAATTATATTAATCAACATTAAATTTATATGCTGTATATACTGCAGTAGCATTTTTATTAAAATTTAGAATGCTGTAAAATATAAGTCATTCTTGAAAGCATATTCATTATATTCATGAAATAATTAAGGAAGTTTTCACAGCAGAAATGAGCTAAGATAAGTGAAAACATGAGTGATGTTATTAGAAAAAGCAGTAAGACATTTAATTCATCTCAATGCTTTACATAATTTTTTCAGCATATTCATTTCTCTACTTAAGCACTCATTTTTTCTAAGCATCTAGCAATGTAATGGATCACATGCCTTTCCACTTAAATTTTTCATGTTGAAACAGTAATACAGTACTGGCAGAATAAAATCTAACAATAAAGAATATCATAAAAATATAAAAAAACCTCCTCTCTACTCATACTCCTTTAGAATACACATTAACTTTGATGCATGTCCTTCCAGATTTTTAAATGGATTAATAGATGTCTGCATATTACAAATAACTATATGTATAATACAAGTTACTTTACTGTACTGGATACTGATAATAACTAAAACTAGTATAGTGGACCAGATACTCTTCTGAACAGTTTATGTTTATTAATATCTACAACATCCTTGATCTTTACTTTACAGAAAGGGAAACTGAGGCATAAAATATTAAAGAGATTTGGTAAAGTTAAACTAGTACCAAATGTTTGCTCTGCATCTTGCTATTTCATTTAGCAATCTATCATTTTCTCCAATCAATTCATGTGGCTAAGCCTCATTATTTTTTAAAAAATACATTTTTATTGAGTTTTACAGAGAGGAAGGGAGAGGGATGGAGAGTTAGAAACATTAATGAAAGAGAAACATCAATTCAACGGCCTCCTGCATACTCCCTATGTGCCTGCAACCAAGGTACATGCCCTTGACTAGAATCGAACATGGGACCCTTCAGTCTGTAGGCCGAGGCTCTATCTACTGAGCCAAATGGGTTAGGGCTCATTCTTTAGACTACTGCATGGTATGCCCCTGTATAGAGTTACCACAATTTAATTAACCAGATGCTCACCAATGCACATTTAGCTAATTTCTCAATACTATGATGAACACCTTTAAGCATATAGTTTTAAAGTATCCTTGCTGAAGGACTTATAAATAAAAGTTGGGTCATTGAGAATATTAATTAAAAAAAAAAAGATTTTACAGCCAAAATGTTTTTCATGATATATAGAACCACTTTGAACAGGAGGAAGCAGTTAATAGCAAAATAGATGTTATGGTTCCTGTATAATTTAGGCAGATGTCTAAAACGGGAAACAATGACAAAGAAACATACAAATTTATAACAAGTTAATATAGTGACTGCTACAAATAAACCATATAAACACAGAGGAACTACAAATTGGAAGAGGGAACATGTTGCAATAACTGAAAAAGAGGTCTTTTAAATAAGGTACTACTATTTATTTCACTACTTACTGGAGGCCAGTCACTATGTTAAGCATTTTATATCTTACTAGAGGCCTGGTGCACAAATTCATGCACCAGTGGGGTCCCTCCGCCTGGCCTGGCCTGCAGGGATCGGGCCAAAACCAGCAGTCTGACACCCAGGGATCCCAGAGTGAGAGGTTGCTTGGTAAAGTTGCTATTGCTCAGCAGCTCCTGCCTTGAGTGTCTGCCCCCCTGGTGGTCAGTGCATGTCATAGCTACCAGGTCACTTAGGCTTTTATACATATAGACATCATTTTTTCCCACAGATACCATAAGGTTTGCAATCTTGTTACAGCTATTTTGCAGATAAGAAAAATCACTGAGATTTATACCTATTATCTCCAAATAAGTGTTTTATCCCTTTTGCTAAACTGAATTTTTTAAATTTAAGAAATTTACTGAGTATTAGCTGCTGTGCAGTGCTATTTATATACTTCAACTAATTATATTACCTTATCTTGATACCTACCTGAATATATTTCTTTTTCTTGTATATTTGTTTTTTATTTTAAGCTCTGTAAGGTCAGAGATCATATTCTATAAAACTGTTCCTATTGAACAACGCATGCTGTTTTATATTAAATAAGCATGAAAAATCTAGGTTAATCATGTATTTCTTCCTACAGGTATTAGCTAATGATTTGTTATACTCATTCATTCAACAAAAATTTAATTAAAAAATGTCAACAAATAAGACATTACATTTGAATTTTTACCTTTTTCATTGCATCCTCAAAAGCCTTTTCCAAATACTTATATCTCCTGATGAGTTTATTGAAGACCTAAACATAAAAGAGAACCATTCAATATTTTGTAAACAATTTTAAAAGGCAGTAGAAGGAAGTATAGAAACTCACTCAAACCACAACATAGACCTACAATAAAAAATGTGTATTTAAACATGCTCATGCTGTGATATGAGAACTATAAAAGCATTTCAAAGGAGTTATTTGGGGAAAAACAGCATCAAAATGCACATGTTGAATAAAATAAATTCATTGGAGAATATAACAGGTGAGCAACCAAAAATAACTTTGATGAAAAAGAAAATAATTTAAAAACTGTGAGATGCAGAGATTGAAATAACTGAAATGTGCAGTCCATGTCGGATTAACATGCCACCCCTTTGATACAAATTAAGCTATAAAAACAAAAAGTATTTCCATGAAATTCCATAAGTCATAGACAAAAAAGTACAAATCTCAAGAACATGTTTAAAAATATCCTGTAGGAATTTGTTATGAAATCCAGTATTTGAGCAAATTGGGAAGTATAAATACAACTATTTTTAAGTAAAATATCAACCCTGAATGAAGGGGGTTACATATATAAGCACAGATGGTAGGTATGCTGGCAAGGAGATGAGAGTTCAGGGGAGCTTATTCTCTATGTAGTCACAAGCATGTTTTTAGCAGATGAGCCAAAATTGTTTTTACTTAATGGCAAAAAAAGGATTATTGACCACCACAATCCAGTTAGAACTCTCTGGCAGGGTGTGCCACTGTGTCAGTGGAATTCTGGACTGTTTTTTAAGTGAAGTGATGTTTGTTATGGACTGAATGCTTGTGTTCTCCTCAAACTCATACGTTGAAGCTCTAACTCTTAGTTGTGACTGCATTTGGACATAGGGACTTTAGGAGGTGGTTAAATGAAGTCCTAAGGGCTTGGCCCTAATCTGGAAGGACTTATAAGAGCCAGGAAGAGCACCCCACTAGAAAGCTAATCAGCTAGCACCTTGAACTTGGACTTCCCAGCCTTCCAAACTGAGCAGTAAATTTCTGTTCTTTGAGCCGCCCAATTTTATTTTGCTATAACAGCGGAATAAGACTATCCAATGCTCTTATTTAAGTAGGGATTTTATAAATACTACTAGAGGCCCAGTGCCCACATTCGTGCATGGATGGGGCCCAGCTGGCTTGTCCTGGGCCGGCCGGGGGAGGGGTTGTGGGAGGTTGAGGGCCAGCCAGGAGGGGCTGCAGGTGGTTGGCCAGTGGCCTTGCCCCTGATTGAACTTCCAGTCATGGGACAATTTGCATATTAGACTTTTATTACTGTATTTTCCCACATATAGGACGACTTCTAACTTTTCCAGTTAAAATATAGAGTTTGGGATATACCTGCCCAATAAGACATCACCTGGCGTTTAAGATGACCCCTGACTTTTGAGGAGATTTTCCTGGGTTAAAAAGCCGTCTTATACGCCAGAAAATACGGTATATAGGATTTTGATAACTGTGAAAATGATTACTGTATTTAATTCCTTTCTCCTACATCCACATGATATACTCTCACCTAAAACCTCCAGTATTTATTCCATAATACAGCCAAGACGGAGTCCAGGAGTAAACATTACAGTGCTGCCCTGTATGGGGAAAGAATAATGGCCCAGGCAGCGGGATTGAGGAGTATGATTTTTCTCCAGGCCTTATCTTTCTTTCCCAGTGGAACTCAACTAGCAAGTAATGTACCTTGTGATTTGTGTGAATTTAATTCCAGCGAAAGTTCTGTGAGAAAGATAAGGTGGGCATTAATGTGGTATTTGGCAGATCCAGGAACTGCTATTAAGTATGAGAGCAGGAACAGAATTTAGAGATTCTGGTCCTTAGTGAACTGTACTTATTTGATATACCAAAGGCTGATCAGGAAATATAGAAGCCCAGCTTTGGAAATGAATACATTTGTGTCAGTACACACCTGCTCGGGGCTCTGTGGGCCATTTACATACAGAGGAGAAGCAAAGATTTCCTTCTTATCCTCACTCAAGAATATTTTACTTTTTCCATTGATTTTTTAGAAAGAGTAGAAAGAAGGGAGGAGGGGCACAGAGGGGACAGAGAGAGAAACATTGATGCAAGAGAGATATTTCAATTGGTTGCTTTCTGTGGACATCCCGACTTGGACTGGGGATCTAGTCTGCAACTCAGTTATATGCCATTGATGGGGAATCAAAGCCACAACTCTTTGGTCCAAGGGCTGACACTCTAACCACTTAACCAAACTGGCCAGGGCCCACTCAATCCTTAGAAACTGTTTTTAAGTTTTTATCTGTTACATGTTTCTTTTTATATATTTTATTGATTTTTCACAGAGAGGAAGGGAGAGGGATAGAAAGTCAGAAACATCGATGAGAGAGAGACATCGATCAGCCGCCTCCTGCATACCCCACACTGGAGATGTGCCCACAAGCAAGGTACATGCCTCCAACCGGAATCGAACCCAGGACCTTTCAGTCTGCAGGCCAACCCTCTATCCACTGAGCCAAACTGGTCTCGGCTGTTACATGTTTCTTATACAGTATATAAAAAGGAAAGAAATACCTTTGCTAAAATGCCATATAATTGTAATAATTTTTTGAAGTTAAAATTCTTAATTGCCACAAATCTCATATTATCAGCTTAGCATGCCTTTCACATTTTAATAACCAAAGTAAAGACAGTTTCTAGCATCTGCAATCCAGTCAGTTGTCAGTAAGTCCTATGGCCTATTTCATGAATACATTGAAATGTGTGTAACAAGACTTGGTGATCTTGGACTCAACCATAAAGTTTAGTTGGGGACAAGAACTGACTTTTAAGAAGGGTCCAAGATAGAATCAGGATAGGAACACACCAATCTAAGTGGCTAGTCATGCTGCCTTCAGCTTGAGAAGATAATGGTGTTTCTTACATTCCTGCCACTCCCTGACCCTCACTAGGGCCTAAATCAACCTCTCTAATGCTGTGATCTTTTAATACAGTTTAATACTTAATTTTGCTACTGTTATGAATCATAATGTAAACATCTGTGTTTTCCGATGGTCGTAGGCAACCCTGCTAGCAGTTTGTGACTCACAGGTTGAGAACTGCTGCTGTAGAGCCTAAAACTATTGAAGTAGCAACGAAAATAATTTTATGGTTGAGGGTCACCACAACATGTATTAAAGGGTTGCGGCATTAGAAAGATTGAGAACCACTGGCCTAAAGACTTAACTTTTTCACCAATCTAATGAATGCAGAAGGATATTTCATGATTTCAATTGAAATTTCACTGAGTTTGCGTATGTCTTCATCTGTTTTTTTGGGGAATTCTATTTCCTTTTCTTTGAAAGGCCTATGTGTCTTTCCTTAATAGGTTGCTTATCTTTTTCTTACTGACTTGTAGTTCCTTATTTAATCTGGATATGAATCCTTAATAGGTTTTATGTATCACAAATATCTTCTTACTCTTCCTTTTTAAACAGCTACATGATAGTCTCTTAATATGAATTACCAGCCTCTACTTAATTATACTCTATTGGTCCACTATTACACTGTTTTTAATCCCTT
>PVJN01012597.1:0-50890 GCA_004026805.1 Lasiurus borealis
AGCTTGTGCAACTTGTGATAACCCCGCTGCAAGGCCAAGCTCGCAGGGGTCGCTCCTTCCTGGTTGTGGATGCGGAGCGCTCCGCGGCCACCTGGCTTCTGCAACAGGAGCCACGCCAGCCTCAGCAGACCCAGCCGCACGGCGAAATGCATCAACGTCTCGCGGGGGCCCCCATCTGCAGCCGGGAGAAAAGAGAAGGAGCGAGAGGAGCGCGTGAAAAACAAGAGCAAACCAGCAATAGACATTCAGGTGAACCCCGCGATCTCCAAGTACCTGAGACCCTAAAGTTAAGGCCACAGCACACAACTTGAACAATCTTGTAGTGGCCGAGGAAAAACAAACAAAGTTAGAAAAAACTGTGAGAAGCAAAATCTCCAACAGGAGACAGTTCCACAAGAGGACGAAGCCTTTTCTACATTCCAGCTTCACACACATCATTTATAAGGTGGCTCCACACACATGTTCTTTTCCTTACCAAAGAAAAGTGGGGGGCCGAGCAGGTGCGGCTCAGTGGTTGAGAGTCAACCTATGAAGCAGGAGGTCATGGTTCGATTCCTGGTCAGGGCACTTGCCTGGGTTGTGGGCTCCATCCCCAGTGCAGGAGGCAGCCGATCAATGATTCTCTGTCATCACTGGTATTTTTTCCTCTCCCCCCCCTCCCTTCCTCTCTGAAATCAATAAAAATATACATATTCTTTAAAAAGTGGATGTAGGTCACAACACGGGGCTCCAACGGGAAGAATTATTGATTTCCTTCCTTTTGTATTTAAATACTAGCTTAAACCTACAATTTAGGATTAATCTCTCTTTCCTCTCTGTATCTATATAATTTTCCTCTGATGTTCCTTTGTGTTTTTTCCTCTATTCTGAGAGTTACTCAACTGCGTTTTCAGATGACTAACTGCATTTCCTAGGAGGTCAATGGGGTCCTTTGTCCCAGTTTGAATTGAATTATGTCATGGGATTCTGGATGTCCTCGCATCATGTCAGCCAATCCCTGTCCACCCTTGCCCTCATTGCGATGGCTTTTTTGTAATTAAAGCCCCTAATCAGTTCATTTAATAAGGAAGATCTGGGTAATGCGGGTGGGCCCGCGGCAGTTGGAAGCTTCAAAGGCAGGGCTGATTGCCCTTGGAGAGAGACCGCCTGTGGCAGGCGGCTGCCGCGTCTCTGCTCCAGAGCTCCATGCCGCTCCGGCTCCCCTTCCTCCCGGCTGAGGACCACGCTCCGGCTCGCGCTGGTGCGTCTGAGCTTGCCTGCCCGTGACCTTCTCTTCTTGCTCATGGGGGCTCGCTCAGCCCGCACAATCACGCAAGCTATTCTCAATAATAGAAAAATTTTAAACATATTTTTATCTCAGAGAGGAAGGAAGGAGAGAGAGAAACATCGATGATGAGAGAGAATCATGGATCAGCTGCCTCCTGCACACCGCCTTCTGGGGATCCAGCCCACAACCAGGGCATGTGCCCTGACCAGGAATCAAACCCTGACCTCCTTGTTCATATGTCGAAGCTCAGCCTCTGAGCCATACAGCTGGGCTCCCTGTAATAAATCTTAATACGTATTTGTTCCTCCTAATGGTTCTCTCTGGCTGAAACCTGACTGACGTACTCATTAAACCTATTTTTCTCCTTGCTGCTTCCTTCTCTAATTTCATTAGAAGTCTGTCTTCTTCCATCTTTTAAAGGACAAGTGGAAAATCTCCTCTAAATTTCTCTTTGGTTTCTTAAAGAAAATTATACGCAGAGCGCCTTCCATCTGAACACTCATTACACTTTCCCATTTCCTTCCGCTGTAATGTCATTTTGCAGGCCATATGCTGGCCGGTTGGCTTTCCTGGTTAGCCATCCACTGGAAAAATCCTATGCAGCCCCGGCTCTCACCCACAGAGAAGGGGTAGGACATGCCTGAGCCGCCCTTGCTATCTACTCATCGCTGGAAGCACCTCCCGCACGCACCTGCCCATAGTGCAGAGCAAGCTGATGTGCCCAGTGGGCATTCAGTATGAAATGCCAGCTGGCTGCCTCTTCTTCAAATTGCCAGAGCTTCTACCCCAGCCAAGGGCTGCGGGGTCTGCGACAACAGTAACCAAAGCCTGTGTGCTGTTCTGACCCCCGATCCACCCAGAGGCCCTGCCAGTAATTCCCGCCAGCATCCACGTTCCCTCTGCTAGGCCGAGCTGCCTCTCAATACACCTGCAGCTCGTGTGACGCGGAAATCGACACCCGGGGGAAGGAGAACAAAAGGCCGGTGTGAGACGTGGCTCTTGGGAAAATGACACTTGTAATCTTGCGACAGAATCAAGGTTTGACAGGCAACAGAGCCCGGAGGAGCCGAGGTCCTGCCATCGCTAGAAGCTGCTCGTCTTGGCGTGGAGATAGCAGTAACCCTCCGCGAAGAGGAAACCCCTCAGCGGTCTTTGCGCATTTCATTATTGTCTTTTTTGGAGCTCTGACAGCTGGGAAATACACAAATACCAGTGAGTGCGCTAAGGAAAACTTCCATGAAAACCTATGGGACAAGTCTGCAACAGGCAGCAAACGGTGGCGGTTGAGTTCTACCAACCTCAGACACACAGAACTGAGGGCGCACAGGCTGTGTTCAGCGAAGTTTCTCTCTCTCTTTTTTTTTTTTAAATATATTTTATTGATTTTTCACAGAGAGGAAGGGAGAGGGATAGAAAGTCAGAAACATCGATGAGAGAGACATCGATCAGCCGCCTCCTACATGCTTCCTACTGGGGATGTGCCCACAACCAATGTATGTGCCCTTGACTGGAATGGAAGCTGGGACCTTTCAGTCCGCAGACCGATGCTCTGTCCACTGAGCCAAACCGGTTTCGGCAGCGAAGTCTTTCTTAAGCCCATCTCCTCCTCTCCACTCAAATTTCTCCTTGTGGAGCTTCTCCGCCTCCCGTGACGAGTAGATTTCCTTTTCACCTAGCCCAGTGGTTGGCAAACTCATTAGTCAACAGCCAAATATCAACAGGACAACGACTGAAATTTCCTTTGAGAGCCACATTTTTTAAACGTAAACTTCTTCTAACACCACTTCTTCAAAACAGACTCGCCCATGCTGTGGTATTTTGTGGAAGAGCCACACTCAAGGGTTCAAAGAGCCACATGTGGCTCGCGAGCCGCAGTTTGCCGACCACTGACCTAGTCACACAATACCATGACTAAATAAGAGTGAGATGTCCCCAGCATGTTTTTCCTCCTTACTCTGAGTCTTCAACAGACCCACCCTCTGACCTGAGAGGTATGGTGATTGCTACTGCAGCAGGTGCTTTCAGGGAAAAAAGCATCTTATTCATCATTTTCACTAACCACTGAGGTATTAAAAATAAAACAACTAGCCCAGTGTGGCTCAGCAGATGAGCCTTGACCCAGGAACCAACAGGTCACTGGTTCAATTCTTGGTCAGAGTAGATAGCCACATTGTGGGCTCCATCCCCAGTAGGGGGTGTGCAGGAGGCAACAAATCAATGATCCTCTTTCATCATTTGTTTTTATTTCTCTCCCTCTCTCTTCCCTTCTGAAGTCAATAAAACTGTACTTTAAAAAAAGAAAAGCCCTAGCGGATCTAGCTCAGTGGATAGAGCATCGGCCTGATACTGAAGGATCCTGAGTTCAATTCCAGTCAAGGGCATGTACCTGGGTTGCAGGCTCGATCCCTGGCCCAGATCAGGGCTCATGCGGGAGGCATCAAATCATTGTCTCTCTCTCATTGATGTTTCTCTTTTTCTTTGACTCTTTCCCTCCCTTTCACTTTCTCTAAGAATCAAGAGAAAATATCCTTGGGTGAGATTAACTACATACATACATGCATGCAATTAAAAAAAAAAGGCTAAAACAACTGATACTTGGTAATTCACAGGAAAGATACCCTTACCCCACCATCTCTCCTCTGCCCCGCCCTGCCCCGGGTGAAACCTTACTGGCAGTTAAGGCAGAACTAGGGCTTAAAAAATAGTGCAGAGGCTACTTTAGGCAACTAGAGATTAAAGAAACTTAGAACAAGTCAAATGGACGAACCCCCTCTTGCTCATGTTTAAAGAGAGGACTAACCTTAGAAATAAGTTAAAGCAAAAGAGAAATAGTCTCATTATGCTGGTCTTTCCTTTTATAAGACATGTTCCTTTCCCTCATCAGAGCTCAAAACTTGTCTTTAAAAGGACACTACCCATTGGCCGTGGTACGTTCAAAATGCACAGCTCTGCTAACGAGCGCACACTATCAAACACGTTTTCCTCCACTTCATACGTGAAGAAACTGAGAAACAGATTAGTATTCTGCACAAACACTTGCAATGAAGCCAGGATATAAACAAATTGACTCCACTGCCTATGTTCTTTCTCGCTTAAAATACGAAAGCTAAACCAGAAGTTCTTCATTTCACATTCATTCCTGCGGTTCAAGGCAGCTATGAATCCCTGAAATTATATGCAAATTTCTGCAGGCCTATATGTATTTTTTTTCCGTAGGAGAAATCTGAGCTGTTTAAAAGGAGCCACTAACCTGAAAGAAAAAACTTTAAAAGCTCTGCATCCAAACAATTAGTATGAGGATTAAGCACAAATCTTACATGACTCATCTGTGCAAGCATTAAGCTGGAATACCTGTAAACATCCTCGCTTTTAATAGTAAGCAGTCCTGTTATGTAACAAGTGCCCTTTTTCCCTGTTTCATTATCCCAGGCCACAAGCTCACTTGGTACCTTCTTTCTTTTAACAACTTTTAAACTCGCCGTGAGCAGAATGTTCCTCTTCATTCATCCTGGGACTGCAAGCAAGCCCCTCTCCACTGAAGCTACTCTGCCCTTAAAATACTCAGTCGTCGTAGATTCTAATCCACAACTGAGTGAACA
Source organism: Lasiurus borealis (assembly GCA_004026805.1). Taxonomy (NCBI): domain Eukaryota; kingdom Metazoa; phylum Chordata; class Mammalia; order Chiroptera; family Vespertilionidae; genus Lasiurus; species Lasiurus borealis. Next base: position 4,867 of record PVJN01012597.1, read on the forward strand.
GCTAAAACTGAAGAATTAGAATCTTGCTCCTGAAATCAGATTCCTGCTCCCAGCTGCTGACTCAAAGGCAGGTATATGTATCCAGGTCTTCCCATGCATTTCACCTTGCAAAGTACGCCCCTAACTTGTGCATTTTCGTTTGTTCTTTTAATTATTTTTAATGCGTGTAAAAAAACTCCTGAGTTAGAACACACGCATGTGTCCTGAAAACCACCACTGCCACAGAGCAGAACCACTGCAACACCCAAAGAATTCCCTCAGATACCCCTCTGCTGTCAGACCCTCCCCGCCCCTAGACTGGCAACAACCGACCTAGTTTCTGTGCCTGTAACTGTGCCTTTTCCAGGATATCTCATATGTAAAATCAGACAGTAAACACCCTTTGGACACTGACTTTTTTACTTAATACATGCATTCGAATGTATGTTATTGCACATGTTAATAATTCTTATTGCTGAGTAATATTCAAATGTGTGGATGTACCTATTTATATATTTGCCAAGTGAGAGAGATCTAGGTTACTTCCAGTTTTGGGTGATTATAAATAACTTGCCATAGGCATGTTTGTGCGAAGATTTTTAAAAAAATACATTTTATTGATTTTTTACAGAGAGGTAGGGAGAGAGAATCATCGATGAGAGAGAAACATCTATCAGCCACCTCCTGCACACCCCCTACTGGAGTTGTGCCCACAAGCAAGGCACATGCCCCTGATTGGAATTGAACCTGGGACCTTTCAGTCCGCAGGCCGACGCTCTATCCACTGAGCCAAACTGGTCTCAGCTGTGCAAAGATTTTTTTCTCTAGGGTGAATAGGCAGAAGTGAGATTGCTGGATCATACAGAAATGCACATGTAACATTGTAAGAAACTGCCAAACTGTCTTCCAGAGTGGAGTATCACTCTGCACTCTCAGAGAGTGGAAGGGAAGGTGAGGACAGAGCGAGAGAAACTTCGATGTGAGAGACACACATCGACTGGTTGCCTCCCACAGGTACCCTGACCAGGTCCGGGGATCGAGCCTGCAACCGAGGTACATGCCCCTTGATCTCAATCGAACATGGACCCTTCAGTCCGCAGGCCGATGTTCTAGCCACTGAGCCACACCGACCAGGGCTGGCATTCTTACCTTGGCTGTCTTCATAGGTGTGCAATGGTACCTGGCTGTGATTTTAACGCGTTTTCCTAAGTGTTCACCTTTGATTTAACCTGTGCTAGCATGACTTGAGCAATTATACAAGAGAAACCTAAGAATCACACGGAAAGTCCACAAAAATATTGAGCTGGCCAGTTCCCTATGAGACACAGGGAAGCGGAGGCCCAGAGAGGAACTGAGACGCCTGGAGCGTAGGCCCGCGCTTTTCCAGCACAGCTGACCTTTGAGCACCAAGGGGCAGGGGCACTGCCTGTGCAGGCAAACACCGCATGGCACTAAGTCAGCCTCTGCACAGGTGATTCCCAGCCAGACATATGAGCGCGCAGGCCAGGTGAAACCATGGTGTTCGGGGTGCAATGGATTTCTTGTTAATATGGTAACTCAAACAGACTCTCCAACCCCCGTGCCTTCGATAAAGAATCAAACAAACAAAACCAGTGAAACACCATTAAGCTCCACAAGTAACTGCTGCAACCCGTCCTGACAGGGATTCGTGAACGGCGACCGGATAAGCCTTCCCAGGCCACGCAGACGCGGGGGGCTGTGGGCATCTGGCTCCAACAATAGGCGTCGGAAAGGCGCTCACGCCCCCACGAGGGCAAACACTCTGCTCTCTAGGTCCTGGCATTGCAGAGGTTCTTGGGCCCCACATTAGCAAGCAAAAGGCGGAGAGGCGCTCTCTTCCGGAGGTGACTGTAGAGTCCACCCTTCCCTTCGGGCTCTGCCTGGGCAGGACTGCCGTGGCAGGTCCAGGAAGCCCGAGGGCAGGGGCGGCATTCCTGCGCTGATCACGGGTTTACCCGTTAAAGCCAGGGAATACGAGAGGCAAAGCTGGCAGACACCCTCACCCATCTTCCCCGGGGGCAGGGGAGGAAGAAGACTGCAGTGGATGGGCCTGTGGGAGCAGGAGCTGAGCACGCCCTGGCTCAGCCTCCTCCGGGCATCCCTCCTCAGGATCTGCTACCTGCAGGGGTGACTTCTGGTCTGCTCTTCCTAAATGACACGTCACCAACGCTGGGCGGACCCTGAAGGGCAGGCCCGTGACTGTCCAGCTCTTGGAGAGATAAGGTAGAAAGGACAGCAAATCCTTCGGGCAGGAGGTCTAATGTCAGTCTTGCAGTGTAGCTTTATCAGTAACAGAAAGCCATTTCCGCCTCTACCTGTAGACCTGCTCAATCTGCCAACTGGATTTGAACTCCGGGAGGGGGAGGCTGTTATTTATGGATCCCAGGTTTAGACTGCTTCATTTATTTATTTTTTTAATATATTCTTACAGCGAGGAAGGGAGAGGAATGGAGAGTTAAAAACATCGATGAGAGACATCGATCAGCTGCCTCCTGCACGCTCCCCACTGGGGATGTGCCCACAACAAAGATACATGCTCTTGACTGGAATCGAACCCGGGACCTTTCAGTCCACAGGCCAATGCTCTATCCACTGAGCCACACCGGTTTTGGGAGACTGCTTCATTTAAATTCGTATATAAACCCATGACATCTAGTGGATGGCATTTGCCAGAAGAATGACTACGTGGGAAAACCCCTCTCTGACTAAGAGGAATGGCAGAGCAGGGGTTTCTTCATTGCCGTGTTGTGTGTCGGCCCATGGATGGAAGGATCTCGGGTTCGATTCCTGACAGCTGCAGGTTCCCAGCCCTGGCGGGGGCAGTGCAGAAGGCAACCAATCGATGTGTCACCCTCACTGACGTTTCTCTTTCTCTCCCCCGCACCCCCTCCCTTTCACACTCTCTCTGGAAATCAATGGAACGAAAACAAACCCAAAAACCCTGTAAGGATTCCGAACTCAGCGTGTCTCTGGGGGTCATGTAAGTTCTTACCGTGCAAAGTCTGATTGGCCCCCAACACGTTCCACTCGGCCGGCAGCTTCAGGTGTCGGAAAGCGAGGGCCACCTTCTCATCCAGGGAGTTCACGTCTGCAGACGGGGGTCCTGACCGGTCCAGAAAGCGCGTGAAGTTCAGCGCCTGCTGGTTCCCCGCGCTGGTGGCCAGGAACTGGGCTGCGTCGTACGCCTCGTCCTGGATGAACTCAAAGTCCTCCTCCGCCACCACGAACACGGGGAGGCCCTCTCTGGAAGCACACAGCAGCACCTTCACCGTCTCACAGCAGTCGTGACCTGGGGAAGCGCACAGAACAGGGACACAGGAGCGTTGGATCCTCCTGCCGAAGGACACGCGTGGCCTCCCTGGCCTTCTGGCATGACATGCCAGTTCCCTTCCCAGAAGCCCCCCCTTCCCTGAACTCTGAGCAATCTTCCAAGCTTCTGGAAACTCCATTTCCAGCTCTACTGTTTGCAAGTCCGAAGTAGTCCCTTACCAAACAGCAGACACTGTATCTCAGGTGTCACCATACGTACAGCATAATGTCTGCACTGAACAGTCTGCGTATCTCGATATATACTGAACGGTGGCTGTTCACTGTGAACGAACTGAAAACATGGAAGCCTGCCCAGCTGCCATGGCTCAGTGGTGAGCATCGACCTATGAAACAGGAGGTCACGGTTTAATTCCTGGAAAGGGCACGTGCCTGGGGTGTGGGCTCGATCCCAGCAGGGGGCAAGCCAGAAGCAGCTGATCAAGGATTCATCATTGACGTTTCTGTGTCTCCCTCTCCCTCCCTCTATATATCAATTTATAGATATAAAAGGCTAATATGCAAAGTGGTCCCCTGGGGAGTTCGACCAAGAGATTGGAAGTTCAAATGCTCGCTGTGCTGTGTGCCGATCACCAGGGGGCAGCACGGCCGGCTGCTGGCAGTGGGGGAAGGGAGGTCCCTGCCAGCAGCCAGAAGGCCCTGATCGCTGGCCAGGCCTAGGGACCCTCCCTATGCCCAAATTTCATGTACCGGGCCTCTGGTAAAAATACATCTTTAAAAAACGTATCTTTCTGATGAGAACAAACTAAAGGAGAGGGAACTGATGTTGCTTTGCCTGATTAGCTGCAGGCGCCTGCACAACCACGGCCTCCCTGAGCCCATTCCCACGCAGGGCCCGCTTTTCCGCAGGCGGGAGGCCCATGAACCCCCCTCCCCCGCCCCGTGGCCCAGGACCCTGGCTCTCCACGCCACGCCACAGGCGGACACAGGTTTCGGACGTGGACAGAACAAACGAAGCTTTCGGTCGTCTTTGCAAGAGAAAACGGTCATCCTCCCCCCACGTTTCCAGTGAGAACAGGAAAGTGATTTTCCACATACTTTCCCCGAGGGACCTCCTCCGGCCCTTTCCCCTGTAACAGAGAAGCCTCTCACTGCGGTGGTTTCAGAGTGGGGACAGCATTTACTAACCAAGTAGCTCCCACAAACCAGCATTTTCTCTGCACGGCCAGGCCGGGGGCTACGTATTTACTGAGCGGTGTCCTCATACGATGGATGAGAGAGCTGAGACCTCAAGGTTACACGCATTAAGCAGCAGAGCCCATTATTCAGATTCAAGTCTGACTGCAAGGACATGGCCTGGTTAATACACAGGACGACTGCAGAGTTTGATGCCACCCTGCTTACAACCAGGAGGAAGCGTGAGAGCTTTGTCCCTGCCTGGCCGGCGCCATGACTGGGAATGAGGAGCCGGCAGAACCATTAGGCCAAAATAACAGCTTCAGGAACCACCGATCAGTCTCCCTGTAGACACACAACTGTCAGACACCCCCACTGCCTTCGGAGCTGAGTTCTTCTATGAAGGTTTTAAGAAACGTAAGGACCCTCTGTGTGTGCATGTGTGTATACCCATGTATGCGGTTCAACTCAACATGTACTTTGAACTCATGCAATAAAATGAGGGGGAAACCTTAATCTTCCTTTGAAGGCAGCCAACCTCATTACATAAGACAGCCGTGTCAGCAGAAACAAGTGCACTGAGTCAGGGAGCAGGCGTGGGCTTTTCTGGCAGAAAGTGAGCACGTCTTTTCACTGTTCTCACATCTCACAGGAGCTGGACAGCCACCAGGCCCCAGGAACGGTGATTAGAAGGTAAAGGTGAGTAAGGGAAGCCTCAGCCCTTCAGAAGTTTCCGGTTTACCAACAGGAACCAAACAAGCTGTGGAGAACTGCAGAGTCACCCTGGTCTGGGTTCTGTAAGAAACACACAAGCCCGCAGGCGTGGCTCCATGGCTGAGCCACAGTTCGGTTCCAGGTCAGGGCACATGGCCAGGTCTCGAGCTCCATCCCCAGTGGGGGGCCTGCAGGAGGTAGCAAACTGGTGATTCTCATCATTGATGTTTCTCTCTCTCTCTCTCTCCTCCTTCCTTTCTGAAATCAATAAAAATATAGTTAAAAAATAAAAACAAACAGTCCTGGTTCTTTCTTACAGTCTTCTTCCCCGCACTTGTCAAAGGTGAGAAAGCTGAAACCTTGAACCAGAAAGGGGTCGCAATGCCACTAAAATTAATACCATTTATGGCACTGCAACATCACCTGGGTGTACACAGAGTTCAGGCCACATTCCAGTTCTTCAACTTCCTCTCTCCCTTCCCTCCCCTCCCCTCCTCCCTCCCTCCCTCCTCCCCTCTTCTCTCTCTCTCTCTCTCTCTCTCTCTCACACACACATACACACAGAGAGAGAGAGAACAATGGCCACAGGGAAGCAATACCATCTGACTCCTCACCAGAGAGTACAGAAGCAGCGTATCTGCGCGGAAATCGACCTGGAATGGCTAAAATGACTGTTTGCTTTGCTAGGATGGGTGGGGACGAACGAGGGACGAGAGACAGAAGAGGGGAGGGGTATGAGGTCTGTGTGCAAGCCAAGTGCTCAGCAACGCAGCACACACATCTGTTTCGCTGCTCTGACAGAAGAATTTGTTTAGAGAGTGGCTGGGAGAACGCCTGGCAGCTCTATGTGCATGAAGTGAAAATAAAACTGAGGATCAGAGGAGGTAGAATGTCAGAGAAGGCCATGAGAGAGATATGGAAGAGCAGCCATCTGACTGTCAGCCCAGTATTTCCCCTTCAGACATGAACTCACAACCCAGAGGAGAAACTATGAATCATCGTAAGCGAGCAGTGCCATAAATCTGGAATTTGTTTGATATGATTATAGGCTTGCTTCTCTTTCAAAAGGAAAACGGAGGGTTACAAGGACTGGAGGACTGGGGGTTTCCTGGATTCGTCTTCAGAGCGGAGTGCGCTGGGAGAGCGGCTGCTGATGAGAACCAAGGGCCTCACCCTGCAGCTGGGACCCAACCACCCGAGGCCGGCGGGGCTCCGCTCTCACATTAATGTTCCTATCAGGGTCAAGAGCTTTTTAAGATCATTTTTTAATCCTTCTACCCGCTCAGATCAAGCATCTGGAGACAAAAAACAACGCTTGGAAAACAAGGTTATTGGGTCTGTAACACCAGAACACAAACATCACTGCACGTGCGCACACAGGCCCTCCGGCTGCCAGAAACCAGCTCTGGGGACACGACTCTTTGCAGGGGCCACTGGCTTCCCGGTTGCCTCTGTGCGCCCAGAAACGCAAGGTGCCTACATCTCCACTGCACGTCCAATTCAAGGTCACGTCCAATTCCAATACCCAGGGCAAATGATCATCGCCACTAACTGCTTTTTATGTGAAGCAGAGGCTGCGAGGGAGAGAAGAGTAGCAGGGTCTCAGCCAATTCCACGGCGTTTCCCTTCCACTCAATCCTCTCGTACGCAGGAAAATAAAAACCACGGGCCTTTCTGAAAGGGAAGTTCTGAGAAACTGGCCGTGCTGCCTCTGAAGGAGGTCCGCCAGGGGACCCGGGGAGGGGAAGAGAGAACCGTTACAGAAACACGACCCGCACCGAAATGCCCACTGTTAAGCGCCTCTGCCTTTCTCCACAGGCAGGCCCAGTCACTTAGCTCAGAAACAGGAGTGAATTACGAGGTGGGAGAGGGCCGCTCCTGACTGAATGGAATAAGCGGGAGGGGACCTGAAGCAGCAACTGTGGCGTCAGAAAATCTCACTGTGAATCTCAGCCCCGTGGCAGGCGGCCCGGGGCTTCCTGAAAGTTTCAGCCACGAAGCCGTTTGCTGTGCACAAAGGTAAGCTACCCCAGACATGCAACAGGGGTCTAACCCTGCTCGCTGCTGTTACTCGTCACTAAATGCTCGCTCGCTAGGCTCGCTCCAGAAAACAGCCCTCCGTGTCTGCGCACGGCTCGGTAACAACGGCCCAGGACGCCTCTGAGCTGGATGCTGCGTTTGGCAGAACTGGGGGGATTCAGCGAAGGGGCAGAGACACTAACACACAGAGAAACCAAATGCCCGGCTGATGGTCCTCTTCCAAGCAGCTGACCCCAACTTCTAGCCTGCGGGTCAGGAGGTGTGTGCTTTCCACAGGTCTCTTATCACCCGGGGAAGCGCCCGTCGCCATGGCAATGAAACTGCTACAGACAAACAAACTGCTGGAGCCGCCCGGGCATGACTTCATTTCCTGCCGAGCTAAAAGCGGCGGCCATCCCGGCCTCCTCTGCCGGGGAACAATGGCGCTCTGTTCCCGCCGCCCCCCAAAACGCAGCCTGGCCGTGCGGCTGGCCCGCCCCGCCCAGCCCGCTCCGAGCACCTTCCCACAGAAAGGCCGGTTCTTAGTCAGCGGTGGAAAACAGAAAAATCCTGTCTTTTTCCTCCCTCTGAGGTGGCTAACCAGGGTCAGAGGAAATGGTAGTCTTCAACCCCGACTCCACCAGAGGAGAGGATGCGCACCAGCACGCACCCACCGCAAGGCTGGCAGCCTAGTGATGCCCAAATCTGGTGCAAAACGTGTTCGCATGTACAGGAGTATTTCTTAAAACACGTTTAGTAAATATGTAAATATAAATATATTTTAATTGATTTCTAAGAGGCGAGTCATCAATGACGACAGAATCATGGATTGGCTGCCTCCTGCATGTCCTCTCTTACTGGGGATCAAGCCCCAAACCTGGACCTGTGCCCTGACCGGGAATCAAACCATGACCTCCTGGTTCAAAGGTCGACCCTCAGCCACTGAGCCCCGCTGGCCGAGCATCACAGTCTCTCAGCTACAGGTAAGTCAAGAAAAGATTACTTTTGTTCAGCTGGTATGACTCAGCAGGGGGTGTGCAGGAGGCAGCCAATCAATGATTCTCTCTTACCACTGATGTTTCTATCTCTCCCTCTTCCTTTCTCTATGAAATCAATACCGATATACTTTAAAAAAGAAATCATTACTTTTTAAATTCTTTACAACTTCTTTATGAACACACACAAGTCATTATAAGCCTCTCACCAAGAAATAAGCAAAACAGTGAGAAAATAGAAGAAATAATATCTAAAGTCAAAGAGGTGTGTTTTTTAAATATATTTGTATGGATTTCAGAAAGGGAGGGCAAGGGAGAGAGAGAGAGAAAAGCAATGATGAGAAGGAATCATTGGTTGATTGCCTCCTGCACATTGGACAGAGCCTGCAACCCAGGCATGTGACCTTAACCGGAATTGAATCTGGGGCCCTCTGGTGCACAGGCCAGCGCTCTATCCACTGGACCACACCAGCCAGGGCGAGGTGGTGGTGTTTTTAAGGAGACAACTTAGAAATGTCTTATTCCCCTCCAAATACAGGGTTAGAGACTAACATCAAGAAGTAGCTGCCTTTGAAAGGTCAATCATCTCGTTAGTAAAAGCTAAAATATTATAAAACATGGGCAGCAAAACACAGAAAACTCAAAAGAGACACCAATCAGCATGAAACATGACATGAAAAGCATGAACAAGGCACAAAGCTCGTTTTCTTCCCGTGGTCAGCAAACTGACCAGGACAGCGGAGCCAGCCCCACACGTGAGCAGAGAGCACGCAGACACCCCCGCCACGGCAGCTGCAGGCAGACTGCACATGTGTCCAGTAACGGGGATGCCCGAATCAAGCACAGGCTTTCCACCGAGTATCCTGCCTGGTGTGACACTGCCCCCAGCGGACGGGAAACGGAGGCCATCCATGCGGCTCACTGGCGCACAGAAGTGATCAGAGGCAGCTCTGGAAAGAGGGCACCAACGCCTGCCTGAGCCAAGAACTCAGTTCAAGAAAGAGACCCCTTCGCATTTTTCCAAAGGAAGTGTGCCCATGTGTGTGCGTGAGTGTGTGTGCCTGCACCAGGGCACAACTTTCTAGAAGAGTGCCTTCTCAGAACCAGAATGCACTGGGACACAGTGGGAATCCTGTGCCACGGGGTGGCAGGGGTTGCTAACACAGCCTTTCTTAGCAGGCACCAGTGACCAAAACTGACAAAACCACATGCCAGCTCCGCTGGCGTGGCTCGGTGGTTGAGCATCAACCTATGAACCAGGAGGTTACAGTGCAATTCCCCGTTGGGGCACAGGCCCAGGTAACAGGCTCCATCCCCAGTGGAGAGCATGCAGGAAGCAGCCGACCCAGGATTCTCTCTCATCATCGATGTTTCTCTCCCTCCCTCCCCCTCTCTCTCAGAAGTAAAAATTTAAAAATCTTTAAAAGCCACATACAATGAAGCTGAAGGACCTGTGGGGCTTCTCCACCTCCAAGAGGCCAGACTCTGCTGGTGCTCGTGACTGAGGATCTCAGCGAGGGCCCAGGGCCACACCGTTACATCTGTCCTTGCTCACGGCGGCTCGCACTTGCCGTGTAGGTGTTGCTTTCCTGCACTCTCTCTCGCCCTCTCCTCCTTTCCCCAAACTCTGACTCCTGACGTGTGTATAGTTAGAAAGGAGTAATTTTATAAAAACTGCCTCTGTGCTGTGCTCACTCAGATCCTCCCCTCTGAGGAGCTGCTCCTTGTCCCCCGAACACTAACATGCTGGCAGAGGTGGCACCACAGGAGCTGCTGGTGAGCGGCCCGCCACCTCCAGACCAGCCTTTCGGACATGACACAGATCACAGGAAACGAGAGGAGTGCAGCTTCGAGTTACAGAGCAGGATACTTAATACTCTTTAGAAAGAAATCAGTATCTACCCTGAAGTCCTTGTTAAATTTCCTCTCCCCCTAAAAAAAAATTGGGGGGGGGGCAATAGTCACAAAATTTCCTAGTATCTTTAAATCCTATACTTTTAAAAATCTTTTTGCCAAGTAGAAGGATAAATACAGATTTCAAGTGTCATTATCCCAGTTTTTGAATGGTATAATTTTCAGGATTTGGTAAGTGTCAGATATGAAGTTAATTTAGATAAAATGGCACAGCAACAAAAAATTGGCAATCTGATTCAACTGGCAAGACCAAACATTGAATAATTTTTTACAGCATTTATTTTAATAAAGTGGAACCAGGGTTGTATAAAAACATAAGTAAAAAGAAATGTTCCCATTAAAATTAAAGCTATTTTATTCTCTAAAGAAAAATAGTTCAATTGTCAACACTTCGTAGGGATTCTCCCCAAATGTGTTTGCTTTTGTTTTCTGATAAAAACTGATCCATTAGCCCTAACCAGTTTGGCTCAGTGGATGGAACGTTGGCCTGCGGATTGAAAGGTACCAGGTTCGATTCCGGTCAAGGGCATGTACCTTGGTTCCGGGCACATCCTCAGTAGGGGTTGTGTAGCAGACAGTTGACCAATGTTTCTCTCTCCCTGATATTTCTAATTATCTCTCTCTCTCCCTTCCTCTCAGTAAAAAATCAATAAAATATATATATTTTTAAATTGGCCAATTACGAACTTTGAAGCAAGGTCAGTTAAGGAAAGCAGCTCATCTCCAAACACAAATCAAAGCATCTTCAAATGTGAGGATGGATCAAGAGATAGTGCTCATTTTATCAGCCATTTCTGTGGATACAGCAATGACTTTGGAAAAAAACTTTAATACGTAAACATTTTTCTTTTAACTCTGTTAAAATTATAAATGTAACAGCAAAAAGGTACTCATGCCCTAGCCGGCTTGGCTCAGTGGCTAGAATGTCAGCCTGCAGACTGAAGGGTCCCAGGTTCGATTCCGGCCAAGGGCACATGCTTGGGTTGCAGGAGGCAGCTGATCAATGATTCTCTCTCATCATTGATGTTTCTCTCTCTCTCCTTCTCCTTTCCTCTCTGAAATCAATAAAGAAATATATTTAAAAAAAAAAAGGGTACTCGTTCTACCATGACTAAAATTAGTTAATTTGGGGCAAGTCGGCTTGTATGGCGATTTTTTAAGCCTTTCCCACAGGGATATGAGGAATGTGTTACTGATGTGTTGACCTCTGTGACAGAACCAGATATGCAGACACCAGTGGCCACAGGAGAGCATTCACCTTTGCGGGTGCTTTCGTTTCCCCAAATCTCAGCATTCCAATAAACTGATATTTTTGCTGAGTCTGATTTTTATCTTAATTTATGACACCATTTTATTTCATTTATTTTTAGCTAGGCTCCAATTTTTGTGGAGCATGCAAGGTCTGATAGAAACAGTTCATTTTAAAATGTATTTAAAAATGAAGATGCGACCATAGTTCTATCACCCCGATTCACGTTCCCCATCCTCCACACAGGTGAACACAGAATAAACGTGTCCGAGCACTCAGACTGGCGCAGATCCCACTCATACTCACCAGGAGTGATGGTCTCCAGCGTATCAGAACTGACCTTCCGGGTACTTGCGCAGTGCCGGAGGGTGGACCCCGAAAACACCAAGTAAAACACTACATCATCCTCAACTTTGTCCTCTTCAGCAAGCAGCACAGTGACAACACAGTCGCCCTAGGAAAGGCAAAGTTGAGCAAGGAGGCGTCAGTGAGGGTTCTCCTGGGAGTCTCTTTACAAAACACCGCGTTTAAGGCAAAACCCCATGTATCATCTCATTGGGCCCATTCTGGGAGGTTTACACAAACACAAACACTGACTGAGCACCGACATACCAGTCAGGATTCCAGGCACTGAGAACACCACGTGACCTAAACGTTAAGATCTCTGTCCTGTTTAGTCTGACATTTTACTTCAGGTTATTAGACAAACGAGTAAACTAACAAGATAGCAGGTGGCACATTTACTTGTTGAATTTGAGGGGAGGGGAAGGGGAGGGAGAAATCAAGACAAATCTTAAAATAAGGCAGAGAGGATGGAGAGGCATATGATGAATTATGCTTAACCTGTGTTCCAGCTGCAGGAGTAATTCTCTAAATCCTAGGCTCTAGAAAGCATTGCCGAGCCCACCCACTCCCTAGCAAAGGTGGGGGCCTCTGACAGAGCTGGCCTGGTAGCGGTCAAGTGCAAAGAGCACAAGCTTGGGCACATCAATGAATATGACACCTCTCGCCTAACAGCTAAAACAGGTTGGGGCCAAAGGAAGTTTACAGGTGTGCATACACAAAACACAGTTCATTCTTGTATTATTATTTATCAACTAGAGGCCCAGTGCATGAAATTTGCGCATGGGGGGGGGGTGTCCTTCAGCCCAGTTTGCTCCCTCTCAAGTCTGGGACCCCTTGAGGGATGTTCGACTGCCCGTTTAGGCATGAGCCAGGTAGGATAGGGCCTAAACGGGCAGTCGGACATTTCTCTAATAATCCAAGACTGCTGGCTCCCAACTGCTCACCTGCCTGCCTTCCTGATTGCCCCAATCACTTCTGTCAGCCTGATTACCTCCTAACCACTCCCCTGCCAGCCTGTTTGCCCCTAACTGCCCTACCCTGTGGGCCTAGTCACCCCTAATTGCCCTCCCATTGCAGGCCTGGGTCCCCCTGACCTGGCCTTCTCTGCAGGCCCAGTTACCCCCAACTTCCCTCCTCTGCTGGCCTGGTCACCCCTAACTGCCTTCCCCTGCAGGCTTGCCCACCCCTAACTGCCCTCCCCTGCTGGCCTAATCACCCACAACTGCCCTCCCTTACAGGCCTGGTCCCTGCCAATTGCCCTCCCCTACTGGCCATCTTGTGGTGGCCATCTTGTGTCCACATGGGGCAGGATCTTTTGACCACATGGAGGCAGTCATCTTGTGTGTTGGAGTGGTGGTCAATCTGCATATTACTCTTTTATTAGATAGGATTATATGAACTGTTAACCTACTTTTGCCCCACCATTTATATGAAAACTCTTGGAACACATTCAGCTTTATGGTAAGATTCTTAATCTATAAGGACGGGGGGAAGGGGGGAGGAGGTTCTTACAATCTGTGTTTCCTGACCATCTGGAATCCCTACTCGGCCTTATACACCCCACCACTAAATTCTTAGAGTCAGACAAAAATCTTGGGCCAATAACTTTGCCCATGACTCTTCAACTATTCAGAGATATTCTTTTATTAGTTTTATATGTTAATTTTTTAAATGGAGATCAGTGGCTAAATTAAACATATTCTAAGAAACACAGCCCTAACTACCATTCTCCCAACCATCAACATTATATAATTTGTGTTGTAACCATAAACAAGATTTTAAAGCACTGCAGTTCAGTACTGTGTAAATCTTAATAATGCAGGTGGAAAAGCCATTCAGAGAAAGCCAGGCCGTTTTAAGTCGGGGAGAGAATTCTCATTCCTTGCAGCACGTTCTAAAGCCTTTCCAGTTAGCAACAAGCAGCCAGGCCCACAGGAGAACCGTGCCCCCATGTGGCCACAACGAACTAAGCCCAGCAGCAGAACGAGCAGCAGGTAGTGTTTTACCAAACCCTGAAAACGAAACTGGATCGAGGCTGTTCACAGAAATGCTGCGATAGGTTGATTGTGGAAACACAGTTCAAAACACTCCCCAAAGCCTGGGCAAGGCAGGCGCTCGCATCTGCAGGATGCAGCTCGGATCTGTAAGAAGCCAGAACGGCCCTAACGGGTTTGGCTCAGTGGACAGAGCCTCGGCCTTCGGACTGAAAGGTCCCAGGTTCCATTCCAGTCAACGGCATGTAACTTGGTTGCGGGCACATCCCCAGTAGGGGGTGTGCAGAAGGCAGCTGATCGATGTTTCTCTCTCATCGATGTTTCTAACTCCCTCTCCCTTCTTCTCTGTAAAAAAAAAAAAATCAATAAAATATATTTAAAAAAGAAAGCCAGAACGAACAACACCTATGCTGTCACTTACTGGACAACTTAAAGCACTCTGACACAAGGGACAGCGAGACCTCAGTACCACAGACACACTTTAGACTTGGAGACCTCTGAAAAGCTTACAATGTAGAACGTTTAGTGTCCTTTGCCATAATAAACCGCAGCCAGTGACACTGTCTGCAGCACATGACGTGGGCCAATTGCTCAAGGCCCTGAAGAAGGTTTAATGGAAGTCCTAAAGCTTCCTCTCTGACTGCAGGGCGGTCCTGGGCCAAAACCTGCCCTGTGCTTAACTGTGTACGGCTCACAGCTGAGAACGGGTTTTACATTTCTTAATATTTGAAAAAAATCAAAAGAGAAAAAGCTTCAATATTTTAGCCCAGCTGGTGTGGCTCAGTGGTCGAATGTGGACCTGTGAACCAGGTGGTCTTGACCCAATTCCTGATCAGGGCACAGGCCCAGGTTGCAGGCTCGATCCCCAGTAGCAAGCATGCAGGAGACAGCCGATCCGTGATTCTCTCTCATCACTGACGTCTCTCTCCCTCTCCCTTCCTTTCTAAAATCAATATATATATATTTTAAAAAAGATAACGTTTTATTGAAGCACAGCCACGCCCATTTGCTCACATGCTGTCCATGGCTGCGTTTGCGGTAGAAGGGGCGGCCACAGCAGTGTTGAGTGCTTGCTGTAGAGACTCCCTGGCCCTCAAACCTAAATTATTTACCATGTGGACTTCTGCAGGAAAGAAGTTTTTCTCACTTAGTGTCTAACCGGAATTCTAAGAATATAGCTTCTTCTTCTAGATCAAGGATTTTCTCTCCAGATTCTGCCTTCTTTTAACTGGGGACAGGAGAATCAGTTAATAGGTAGTTGAAATCCTTTTAATGGAGCTCGAGATATCAACCTTTTTTTCATTCTCAAGACAATAGTAAGTTTTAAATTGCTTTCGTAGCTTTACTTAAGTTTTTTTCTTTTTTTTACATTAAGACAAATACCCCAAACAGGAAGTAGAATGGAACGCAGAAGGCTCAGTCACTTTAAAGCCACTTGAAACGGATTCCAAAGGGGCCTGGATTGAGAGTCCCCGCTTCCCCTGGAGGAGTATTCTCGGCGTTCTGATAAAATCACTGCAGTAAATAACAAAAATCTCTACTCTGAGTTTCCACCACGTGACTCCCACTTTACTGCGGAAGTACCAGGCACCTACTATTGCTTCAGCTGGCCTTGAAAGATGAAGCAAGTGGAGTGGTGATTAAAAGTAAAAATGAAAACCAGATCTGAGTGAGAATTTTTGCTGAGGGGGCTGCTTTAATCGCACCCTCCGTGAGGGAGACCCCGGGCCAACGCTTTTGGTGCCTGAGGAAGGCAGCCCCTGGGACAGATAGGGAATCAACCTGGCTGCCCAGTCTACATGTTTCTAACTACAACAGCCACACTTACTAACAAGGGCCACTCCCACATCTTAGCTGGGCAGCCCCAGAGGAGAATGCACCTCCGCCTCTGCTCCTCCAACAATCTCACCCCAAGAAAGAGTGCTGTCCTTACAAAAGCATGGTGCCTATAGCTTTAACCAGTTAAGAACACTATATCGCATATTGGAAAGTTCCAAGGAGAGAGATCTTAAAAGTTATAATAAAAAAATACTGCAGCCCTAGCCTGTTTGGCTCAGTGGATAGAGCCTTGGCCTTCAGACTGACGGGTCCCGGGTTCGATTCCGGTCAAGGGCACATGCTCAAATTGTGGTCTTGATCCCCAGTGTGTGGCATGCAGGAAGCAAGCCGATCTGTGATTCTGTCTCATCACTGATATTTCTCTCTCTCCCTCTCCCTTCCTCTCTGGAATCAATAAAAATGTATTTTTTTAAATGCTGCAGCTGTATGTGGTAATGGATGTAATCACTACATTTATTGTGGTGTCCATTTTAAATTACATACATGTACCAAAATCATTACGCTGTATGCTAAAACAATGTGTCATTTACATCTCCATAAGTAATTATTATTTACCAGAATGTAAGCCCCATGCGAGCATGTTTTATTCACTGTCTAGAATACATGGCAAATGCTCAAAACACACACTTGGAAAAAAGAAAAAGGAGACACTAAAATTTTAACAGCCGTTATTCCTAAACAGTGATTGATGCCAATTTTAATATATTCCATACTTTCCTATGCTTTCCAATTTTTTAAAGTAGAGAATGATTCATACTTTAACCTAAATGGACAAGAAAAATACAGCTTTGTGTGGTATGTGTTGGGAGAAAATTGGGGCAAGCGGTGTGGAGAATGCCATGTTATAAGCAGCAAATGTTCCAGAAAGGTTGATCTCAAAGCAGCACCCTAACAAGAAAAAAGAGAACAGAGACCAGGAAACCACTTAGGGACAATATTAGCTTTTGGCATAAACAGAATTCACTCCAGACACACAGACCGGGTGATTTCAGCGTTAGAAAATATTTGACAGGTAAAGTTACCGTTTCCTCCAATCAGGCCCATCTCTTGCCAGACAAATACATGGTGAGTGAGATCCCTAGAACTTGCCTGCTTTGTTTGTAATCACCTGCCTCCTTCATTTGCAAAGCACCACTTTCCTAATGCTAACACCAAGCGATTATTTAAAATATTACTACCAACAACCATCAAAATTCCCGTGACTTCCAGCTTCGTGATTTTGGAACACTAAGATATGTATGCAAATTCCTGAAGATGTCCAAGCAGCACCTCTCAAAGCAAAACCAGCAGGTGGCGCTCAGTCAACCCGTTGAGTTCTCTGTGGTTTCACAGACCATTCTCCCTAATGGGGAAGAATCTTGAAACTTCAGCTGGAAAAGGAATCAAATTACAAAAAGTTTGGAAATCATTTAAAGTAGAGTTTCTTCAACGGGAAGGTCCCTTGAAAAGAAGAGAGTTTTTAAAAGTCCTAAGAGCTGCAGTCTTCATGTCAATGTACAACCCTGCTTCTCTCTCTACTCTCGTTTAAGCAAAGCTAAACTGGTCGGAGGGTGTTGCCTGGTGTCAAAAAACACCAGCCTCTCCCTCCCACAAATGTTTCACAACCCTGGAACTGCCAGAATAATTAGGTCAACACTTAAAGGGACAGCCTTCCCTTTCCTATCGGGAGCAGATATTGGTTAAAATGCAGGGAAGAGAGGACTTTTATTACTTGTTGGTAGAAATTTAACGAAAGCATTGGAAGTGATTAAATACATCATCCTCTCTCCCCCGAAAGGGGAACGATCTCTAAACTCTATCAGCTGGACTTCTGTTCTCAACACCTCACGCACTCACTCACCAAGCTTCCTCCGTCAGTTCCCTGCTTTCCTCTAAAGTCACCCTGCACTCGGTCTCCAGGCTTCCGGCTTAGCCCTCACACACACACTAGGAAGCAATAGACGAGTCTCCAAAATACAGTGTGACCAGGTTACGCCCCGGACACTCTCCAATGGCCAACAGGACAACATCTTGATGCTGGAGCCTGTCCCTTCAATTGGAGGCAAACACGTCCCTCCACAACCTGGGCCTTGCTACCCGCCTCCAGCCCCCTCTCCCTCACAGAGCCCCCCCCCCCCCCCCCCCCCCCCCCCCCCCCCCCCCCCCCCCCCCCCCCCCCCCCCCCCCAGCCCCCCCCCCCCCCCCAACGCTCACTCACTGCTCACTGCGACATAGCACAGCACTGCCGGCTCAGGAACACACCCGAGTGCTCAGGCCTCACTCTTTTTCCTCGTTAATCCTCACGGGAGGGGATTTCTCCACTGAACTTTTTTTCAGAGAGAGTGGAAGGGAGAAAAGAGGAACATCAATGACAGAGACATATCCAACGGTTGTCTCCTGCATGTGCCCTGATCAGGGCCAGGGATCGGGCTTGCAACCGAGGTCTGTGCCCTTGACTGGAATCAAACCCAAGATCCATCTGTCCGCAGGCTGATGCACTAACCACTGAGTAACCCAGTTAGGCCCAAGCCTCACGCTTCCCACTCCTCCCGCTGCTTGGCCTTGCCGCTCCCTTTCCCGGCCACATCCTCCTCTCCCCGGCTGATGCTGCAGCCAGAGAGTGGAGCACGGACGAGACAGCGCCTTCCCTTCCTGAGTAGACGGCTGCCCCCTTCCTCAGGGGAAAGGCTTCCTTCCTGGGCGAACCCGGGCCTCACCCCCGCATGTGCATCAAGGTCTCTTCGGCTCCTTGACCTGTCCAGTTGGGGCAGGTGTGCGGGCAATGCCTATGGAGGGGGCCCAGCAGTCAGGGTGAACTGCCTGCTCAACCTCCTTCCCCACTCGGGGCTCGGCAGGCGGTGAGGCCCCAGGAGGGTCTCCACGCCGGCAGGGAGCACGCCGCCAGCCCACAAGATGGAGAAGGGAAGCTCACAGCCAGGCCACAGGCTTGAATCGGGGAGTGCCAGCCGCACCGGTCCCGGCTCTGGCACTGTTTTGGGGACTATCCCTCGTGTCTTTGGGGTGCGGCTAGATTGTAAACTCTCACTGTACTCACAAATCTGAAGTGCATGCAACAATAATGGCTCGCTTATCAACTGCTAACTCTACATCCTGTTTTCAGTGTCCTGCGCAGATCAGAATACCACTGAATCCCTCAACAACCATAAAAGCAAGCCCTGGTATTTTAACAAGTATCTAGCAAACCATAATCGGGCACCAAGTAAATGTTCCCATCCATTCCCAGGTAAATTAAAATATTCCACATTTCAGAATTCCTATGCCTTTGCTTTCCTTAAAATCTCAAACAAAGCCAAATAAAGTAACAAAGTTTACTATTTGGGGGATTTATTTAATCATGGATACAAATTTTCACTAGATGGCAAAACTGGCTTTACATTGTAAAATTCTGAAAAGCGGTCATTAGGAGTGCAGGAAGAGTAAAAAAATAGTTTTAAAGGTAAATTACAAAGCTTTCTGAAAGCTGACTAATCTTTCTAATTGATAACAAATTGTTATTTTGGCATTAAACAATCCAAAGTACTTAAAAACCCTAAGGGCAGTAAGAAGAACTATTTAATCACTTCAGATAATAGTAACTTTTTTCCTATTCACCATTACGGGTAAAACCGTGTCCCATAAATATTACAGCTTTTGTAAGATTTCTTGCAAAGTGTAACTTCTTACAAAAGAAGCAAACTAGCTTTATGAAAATCTATCTAAGATGCATTACACAGTCCCCGGCCTCCTTAAATACTGACGGGAAGTGGGGGGCACTGACCCTGTGCTAGGACCTTTATTTTTATTGATTTTTAAAAATGTACTGATTTCAGAGAGGAAGGGAGAGGAGAGAGACCTCAATTATGAGAATCACTGATTGGCTTCCTCCTGTATGCTTCCCTCCTCCCCCCTTTACTGGGGATGGAGCCCGCAACCTGGGCCTGTGTGTCCTGACCCGGAATTGAACCATGACCTCCTGGTTCATAGGTCAGTGCTCAACCACTGAGTCACACCGGCCAGGTGCCAGGACCTTTACATGCAGGGACAATATTTAAGTGTTGAAGAGTGAATGATAGATGAGAAGCACTTCTCAAAGTACCTGGTACTTAATAAATGCTAATAATAATGATATTATTATTTTAATATTGTTAATCCTCACAAAAACCTTGTGTTATAGGGCATTACTCTGCTGAATTTTCCAGATGAAGAATCCAGGCTCCACAGCTGGTTAGAACTAGTGCAGGCGTTTACACCCAATCCACGTGACTCCTAAGCCCCTGCACTTCACACAGGTCCTCCCGGTGTTGTTCCAGACCAGCAGCATGGAACTTACTAGAAATTCAGCCCATTTCTGGCTCCCGGTGAAGGAGAAGATCTACTTTTAATTGTGACACTTAGTAAAACATGGACAACATATAATCATGCGTCTACCCTGTGGCAAGGATGAAATAACCCGTTTCAAAGAGATGGAAACGGTTTTGTGGAGGAAAGCTATTGGCTAAGGGGAACACCACAGCAACGGCTGCTTAATGGCATACTGCCGGGCTCCTCAACCGCAAAAGATAGGACGAACCAGCCTGTCAGCAAACCTAGTGACCTTCACTTAAAGCGGAACGGTGGGGTGTGGGGGGTGGCCGGCCAGAAACTCATATTCGTGAGAGGAAGGTAAGATCATCCCCGGCCAGTCACTAGTGCGGATGACAGGAATGGGAGGCAGTGAGCCCACAATCAGATTAGTGGGCCTCGTGGACCTAAAAAGGAATGTAACTCTGCCTGAGTGGACAGATAAAAGTCCCGTTTCCTTGTGCGGACATAACAGAGAGAGACAGCTGAGAATTCCGCCCCGGCTGCCAGACGCTCGTGTATCTGATGGGGCCGCAGCTAATCCAAACAGAGCTCTGTGCGGGACTCGACGCACAGAGCCACAGCTCTTCTTAGCTTAAAAGGGAGAGAACAAACACAACTCTGGAGGGTACAGATGACACTCTGTCCTAGGAACAGGCCCCTGACCCTCCCTCATAAAAGGCAACCATCAGAATCTCCGCAGGAGAAACGTGCAGGATGAGAAAAATTACCAACGGTGTGCATTACAGGCCAAGCATTATCGAGCTGGTGTGCCTAGAACATGGCTGGTCTTGAACAGGTACTGCATGTGCTGCCATTTAACTCCTGCATTGAGCCCCTGGGAAAGCATCTAGTCCTTAAGACCGGGTCCTCCATTCGCTCCCCAGGGTTTCACAATCCGGAATGAATGGATGAAAGGCTCAGAGCACTCACGTGGTCTTCCCTGGACAGCAAGACTTCTCTTCGTGAGAACCGAATCAAAATGTTAATCCAGCCCCTCCCACAGGTGTCCTGCTGCTTGAGGAGCCCCCTCCCACAGGTGTCCTGCTGCCTGAGGACACCAAGCTACTGCAGAGGCATCCTCCAGACAGGCCCCCGAGCCGCCGACCTATGGAGCTCCCTCGGCTCTGGTGTTTTCAATGCCAAGGAAAGCGAAGAGCATGCTGCCTGCAAACCCGAAGCACGTTAACGTCCAAGCCCGCTTATGGAGACCGATGACAAAGCCCAACAGGAGGGAACCGGGGTTCTGTGAGACCATCAAAAGGCCCTGCTGGTGTTGCTCAGTGGTTAGCGTGACAGTCTGCAGACTGAAGACTCTGCAGCTTGATTCCCTGTCAAGGGCACGTTCCTCAGTTGCAGGTTTGATCATTGGGCGCATGCAGGAGGCAACCAATCAATGTGTCTGTCTCACATTCTCTCTCTCTCCATCTCTCTCTTCCTCCCTCTTCCATCTCCCCTCCCTCCAGAAATCAATGGGAAAAAATATCCTCGGGTGAGGATTAAAAAAAAAAAGCTAGATTGAGGAACCCTTGACTTCCTATTTCTTTTGGCACTGGTGACCAAGTGTCCTTATTTAAACACAGGCCGCAGATGTGGCTGGAAAGGGCCACCAGTCTGTGAAATCTTGGAGCTGGCCCACCAGACATGCATTGTTAAGGCAAAGGCAGGTAATTCATTTGAGAGATCGGAAGGCTGATAAAGCTCTCTTTGTGCGAGCCGTCTAACCCAGCAGCCAAACGGGAGGCACCGCCAGGGTATTTCGACTCCGGCTATGGAAACGCACTGCCCAGGAAGAAGAAAATGCTACCATTACTGCCCGGCCAGGGTGGCTCAGTGGTTGGCACCAGAGGTCACAGTTCAATTCCTGGTCCGGGCACATGCCCAGGGTTGTGGGCTCCATCCCCAGTAGGGGCGTGTAGGAGGCAACCGATCAGTGATCCTCATTGTAGTTTCTATCTCTCCCTCTCCCTTCGTCTCTGAAATCAATAAAACTATTCCAAGTATATTTTAAATGCTACCATTACCAATAGGTCACTTCCCTCCAATGAGCACAGTAAGCCGAGGTAACCTAAATTCTGTGGCCCTTCATAAGTTTGAGTATTTATACAAACTCCACTTATTCAAGAACCAATTTCTTTCATCGATATAAATGTAAAACCTCTTCTTTCTGAGCCCATCCCCAGTCGCATCTCCTGGCATGTTCGGGCTCTGGGTCTGTTCTGAGGATTAGCATACACAACACACATCCATCCACCCCCCTCACCCCACCCCACGTCTGCCCTGAGGCTGGAAACAGGGGCCCAGAGTCAACACGAACCCCATGTGGCGGCAGGAAAGGAGCCTAAGGTCTGCTCAGGTCTACATGTGAGTCAATCGGACATGCTCCTCCGATTTCCCAGCGTTCAGCGGGCTCTCACATCACGCAAAGGACGGGACCCGGCGGCTCACCAGAACTGTGCCCCCAGCTACACAGTGAAAATATTTACCAAACCCTGTATGTCCGTGGTGAGGTTTAAATCAGGGACGTGTGTATCAAGTGCCCACCTCGCCAGAGCAGGTTCTGAACCAACACCAGTCCTCTCACCTACTTCCCCTTTGGGAAAACAGAGTATCCTCATCAGAAATGGTCCCTATTCTAATAGAAACCATCGTAACCATTAGGTATTGCATTGTTTGTACATTTTCAATAAAGATACTCTTTATGATGGTATTTCTCTATCACCAAGATCCTTTTGCCTCCTTTCAGAAGCAGATACAAACAAAGACATGCAGCACTAAGGAAAGGGGAGAAAGGAAGGACATAGTAAACCAGATCTGCTGGGGTTCTGGAGATTTGTTTTGTAATTGAAATGACTCTTCTTCAAAACCTAATACATGTGGGTTGTATCCCAAACATATGGCAGGTAATGATAAGTATCCCATATAACTTTGGAGCATAATCCACATCTTATATCCGAGAATCTCTCCGCTTTTTAAAAGTATTTAAAATTAGTAAGGGAAAATGCCTCTTGGCTTTCCAGAGGGAGATCTAGAGTTGTGTTCAACAGAGCGTGGGGACACAAAAAACAAGTTTAGAGCTGAAGAATCTGAGAAACGTACCCCAAGTTTTCCCTCTTTAAATCTATTCGACGGTCATTTTAGGTAGCGAATCAGCAGCACTGTAAACTTTCTCAGTCAGTGGTAGCCATGGCCACCACCCACACTGAGAATCATTAGCCATAAAGTGCCCAGTGCCCACAGGGACACTCTGAAACCGGTTCAGCACATTATTCTACTACATAAAGCATCCCAGAGCTGCAGGCACTGCGATTTACCAGAAAAAATAATTTTACTGTTACAACCCCGGACAAACAGCAATCCTTGTAGAAATAGGTAGATATAAAAATTGATACAGGTGTGTGTAGTCCTTCTACACACACACACAGTATATATATAACATATTGTGTCAGTTATCAATTGCTTAACATAACCAACTGTCCCAAAACTTAGTGGCTCAAACTTAGCAAATCCACGTTTGGGAATATATCCAAAGAAACCAGAAACACTAATTTGAAAGAATATATGCACTCCTATATTCATTGCCAGCCAACATTTGAGGCAGCCTAAGAGCCCATGAGCAGATGAGCGGATAAAACAACTATGGTACATTTACACGATGAAATACTACTCAGCTGTAAAAAAAGAAGAAAATTTTACCCTTTGTGACAGCATGAATGGACCTGGAGAGCATTATGCTAAGTAAAACAAGCCAGTGAGAAAAAGACAGTAGTAGTACCATAGAATTTACTTATATGAGGAATCTAATAAACAAATGTATAATAAAAGCATAATATGCTAATTAGACCAGACAGCCAAAGGTCCTTCCAGACTAAGCCACAGTGGTGGGGGTACAGGCAGAGGCGGTTAGGGATGATGAGGCAGGCAGGCAGGCAAGCAGTTAGGGGAGATGAGGCAAGCAGGCAGAATGGTTAGGGAGATGAAGCAGGCAGGCAGAGTGGTGAGGGGTGATCAGGCAGGTGAGCATTTAGGAGCCAGCGGTCCCAGATTGGAAGAAGTGCAGGCCTGGCTGAGGGACCCCTCCCCCCAGCTCCATGCACACATTTTGTGCACTGGGTCTCTAGTTAACAAATAAAATAGAATCATACTGATCCAGAGAACAGACTGACAGCTGTGAGAGGACCGGGATGGGGGCTGAGTATTAAAGGTGAAGGAATTAAGTAAAGAAAAAAAGTAAAAACTCAAACACACACGCATAAAACAATACATTTTATTTTTATTCCTTTTTCCACTTAAGAGAGATTCCAAGTAATAGCAGTTAACTATTCTCCAACATGTCCACAGCCCATAAAGACATTTCCTGTTCACTCCAATGCTATCTTCTGAAATATTCCTCTCTTCTTCCAAGCTTCCCTTCGCTACAGTTTTTCCTGTTACTTAGCACATTTATGGAGCTTTGTCCTGTAACTTCTCTAAGCATGTACTTGAACTCTTAAATTCAAGCCAGCTGACCACCTGCCTCCTGTAACACTGCCCAGGCTAATTATTTGCTGATTCTGTGCCTGACCCGTTCCATCACAACCCGCATGAAGCTGTAGGTTAATCCCTCCATCTCTCTGTAGCTCAGTTTCTCCACTCTTCCAGAAGACTGGGTTCAACAACACCGAGTCACAGTGATTCCTGCGACTCATCAGATTCTCCTCTGGTCTTCACCTCTCCCACAAGGTCACTCACTCCCACACGGAGACCTGCCCGTGGGACACTCACTGGGCTGCATCTTCACACTGTCCCCTTTGTCTCCAAGAGAGGACAGAAGGATGACAGGGGAGCGAGCGTGACTTCCCCAGGATGTGGAGTAGGGGACTAATCCAGGTCTCTATTTCTGACACCCGCTGTGCCTTGTAGAGACCCAGGCCTGGCCTCCACCCCTCTCTTCTAGAATAAGCCTGGGGCCTAAGATAACAGGCATCCGAAGACCCTTTCCTCCTCCTCCTCCTCCTTCGGAAGTTTAAAAATCTGTCTTCCTTTTCAGCTGTTAGTCGGGGGCGGATTTGTTTACTGTTGCTAGTGTCCAGTTGTTAGGTTGCTAAGTCAGTGGGGCTTACTGTGTGGGCGGTGATAGGGCCTATTTTATTTGTTTTATAAATAAATGCCACCACTTGTTTCGCGTGCCTTTTTCTTTTACCACCTGACAGCGTCCCTCGTCCCCTCCTCCTCCTGGGGAAAGTGTATGCTTTTCTCTCCACAGTGGGAAGGGCTGTGGAGCCCCAGCACCATATACTCACTGTGTTCATAAAAACTATCAGCAGTCACGTGGTTTGTGGTGTGTATTTTACCGTAAACAAGTGGCTCAGATCCTAAGTCACATTAGGACTAGCAATAGTAATTCAGAAACAACATTAAGGGGGAAAAGTGAACAATTACACCATCTTCTTTAAATGCCCAATTCCTTTGAAACAGATCAATTATGCAAACTCAACACCACAGTAACCGAGAGATTAAAGTTTACATCTCCAATAACCGGACAAGAATACAGCATGTGTTCTACTATGATACACTAGTCACGGCATCATTTCTGTAGTCTTCCTGTCCCAATCAGGAGAAAACATCATACAAACCCAAACTGCTACAAACCAACAGGACTGTAATTTTCCAAAATGTCAAGATAAGGAAAGACAGAGAAGCAGAGGAACCATTCAGAGACTGAACAGACATGGCATGATGTGTAATCCCGGATTAGGGAGAGGCTGAGGAGGAGGATGCTAGAAAGGACATTATTGGGATCACCACAGAAATCTGAATATGGACTCACATTACCTAAGAGTATTACATCAATGTTACAATTCCTGCTTTTGTTAATTGTACGGTGGTTATGAAAGAGAATGTCCTAGTTCTTAGGAAATATTTAGGGAAATGGGGTATGATGTTTGCAACTTTCAAACAACTAAAAAGTCTGTAACACAGAGAAAGGTAAGCTAATGTGATTAAATGTTCATAAGAGATGAACAGAGGTGAGTTATATTCCTGCAACTTTTCTGTAAATGTAAACCTATTTCAAGGGAAACATTAAAAACATTTTAAAAAGGAAGATTAAACTTGGATTGTTTATTTTTTAAAAGGACTTGGATTGTGCAAGTCTCCACCATTAAGTGCTGTGAGATCTGTGTGTTTTTGTATTTCTCAAGATCCAGCCTTTTTCCGTATTTACTAACAGTTTCCTCTCTTCTGCTGAGACTCACCCCTGCAGATCCCAAATATAAACTGAGAGGACACTTGCACATGCAGGCTTTATCCTTTTGTGCATCATTTCTTCCTCTCAGGGCAGGGGACTGACTCCCTCTCTGGCGGACTGCCACGTGACAGTTACTTTTCTTCACGCAAACAGCCTAAGTCCCTGGACTTGACCTAGTTCCTGGAGAAGGAAGTGCACTCACTCTCCTTGTAAAAAAACGGGAAAACAAACTGCCCCACCGAGTGTCCTGCTGACAGAGATACTTGAAACCTGAGTTTAAAATTCTCCGAAGAGCCTGCCCAACTAACCACACAATCATACTTACACGGAAGACTATTAACCCTGGAATCACATACCTAAACATAGGGCTGAAACTATGAAACTGCTGGAAGAAACCACAGGAGTAAGTCTTGGTGACCTTGAGTTAGGCAAAGCCTTCTTAGATGATACCAAAAGTATAAGCAGTAAAAGAAATAATAGGTAAACTGCACATATTCAAATTAAAAACTTCTGTGCTTCAAAGAGCACCATCAAGAAAATGAAATGTTGCCCTAGCTGGTGTGGCCCAGTGGATAGAGCGCTGGCCTGCGGACTGAAGGGTAGGGTACCGGTCAAGGGCACACGCCTGGGTTGCAGGCTCAATCTCCAGTAGGGGTCCTGCAGAAGGCAGTCGATCAATGATTCTCTCTCATCATTGATGTTTCTATCTTTCTCTCTCCCTCTCCCTTCCTCTCTAAAATCAATATAAATATTTTGTTTTAAAGTGAAGTGTTAACCCATAAAATAGGAAGAATATTGTGCAAATCATATTTCTAATAAGGGACTTGTATCCAGAGTATATAAAGAACACTTACAACGTAATAATAAAAGACACAAAAGCCCATTTTAAAATGGGCAAAGCATCTGAGGAGACATTTCTCCAGAGGTATATAAATGGCCTGTAAGCACACAAAAAGATGCCTGAAATCATCAGCCACTGGGGAAATGCAAATCAAAACCAGTTAATTACTATTTCACAACCACCTGGATGGTGACAATAAAAAAGTCAGGTGACCGAAAGTGTTGGCAAGAATATAGAAACATTGAAACTTCACCATTACTGGTGGAAATGTAAAAACGGTGCAGTTGCTGTAGAAAACTGGTAATTCCTCACATGTTAAAGTTATCATGTAGCGAAGCAGTTATATGTTAAGAATATACCAAGAGGAATGAGAATATACGCCTGCCTACACTTAAAACATTACTGTTCAAACCATCATTATTCATCTTAGCCCCAAAGAGAAACCACCTAAATGCCAATCTATCAATTGACGAATGGACAAAATGTGATATATCCATACCATGGAATATTACTTGCCAATAAAAAGGTCCAAGTATGGATACATGCTCCAACATGAGCTTTAAAACATGCTGAGTGAAAAAAGCCAGCCACAAACAGCCACCTAGTGCACGAGTCTATCTATTTGAACTCTTCAGACCGTAGTAACTCCAAACCCACTGGCCTCTCGCAGATCTACAAGCCATCCCTCTTGGCTGGTGCCTCACCGAACAGGCACTCTTCAGCACCCCGATTCCGATAATTCAGTCTCATGAAAATTAAAAAAAAAAAAAAATCACCTAAAAATGTCTCTCTCCAGCCCTGATTCATTCATTTATCCATGTCATCTTACAGCCCCTCACTTCAGAGAGATGGTACATCAGCTCTTCTTTCAGACTCAGAGTAAGCAGTTCTCTCGCTAGTGGCGGAGCGCCACCTAGTTGCAACACCGGGTAGCTCACACTGGCAGCAGGAAGAGCACTCTACCCTAACGGAAATGCACTTAAGCGAAAGAAAGAAGCCACAGAATCATTTTGCAGAGCAATGCCATTGTTTTATATGTGCATCTTATCACCCTAAGTAGTTTAGCTCACAGTCTTACATGCATGTATTAGTCATTTCGAATTTACTAAATCAAATTTCATTTCCAAACTGGGTTAAGCCTATAAATTCATGTGTAGATGGTGAAAAATAATATGACAGTGTTTTGGGGTTAATTATAAGTAAGTAAACAGGATAGGTAAGTATAAAATGAAAAGAAATTTCAAAATTTACTCACATATAATGGAGCTTGCTGTGGATTAAGTTTCATGACCCAGGACACTGAAAAAGAAAAGGGGGAAGAAATAAATAAGAATGAAAGGAAAAGCTACTGCCAAAAAATATACAAACCACCTGAAGGCTTAGATGCTGGGCGTGGTTATCTGAGCACAAGCATAAGTACAAAATTGTGGGTTTCAGAAGGAGAGGTCCTTTGCCAATTACCCTAAAATTTGAGAATAAATTGATCCCATCTTCATAAGTCAGAGAAGCAGGCCAAAGTAATTTCATTATAATTTGGCCTAAGAAGTCTTACCTTTCCATAACAGAAAACTGAATTAAAGCACATCCTAACCAGCAATATAAACAACAGTACAGAAATGTCATGCTCACATGAAAAAATAGATAAAATTCCACGTTTTGTGTTCCATCAGATTACAGAATCTCGTTAAGAATAAACTGAAGCCCAAACAGAATAAATAAGAGGTTATCAATGACCAAATGTTTAGAATAAACAATGGCTTAGTGACCGCGCATAATTTAAAGAACAAAATCCTCTCCCTATTACAGTCTTCATGGATCTGCAGTTTGGTCAGGAAGTGTGTGTCTGAGATTCAGACTCACCTAAAGAACAGCTCATTCACTTGGGCAGAGTCTATAACAGACTCCAACCAAAGGCAGGCTGCAGGCCTCAGTATGTTCTGCTGGACAAAGGCAGGATCATGCCGACAGCCCGCTGGCTGACCACCTTCGTGCCCCCTAGTTCATCCTCTGGTCCACCCTACACACCCAGGGCCATCTTTCCCTCCTGCCTACCTTCTTAACGTTTTTGTACCCTTAGGCGCTAGAATCACCTGCAGAAATCCGCAATGAATGCCAAGCTTGAGAACTGTAGCAAGAACCAACGCTTGTAGTGGAAAAACAAAAATTTCCAGCCCATCAGATTCAAATAGCAAGCATGGATTAAAGAGAGAGATTGAAGCGCTTGAGTACTTTTTTAGTGCATTAAATACCCATTTAATTTAAAATTAAGCTCACTGCGCTCACTGGACTTTTAATCAGCTTTCTAGGTCTTGTTCAGACTTGCCTGGAACAAAGGATTCAAAGAGCCTATAAATTTATGAACCAATTTGCCTGCACTTAAGTGTTCTTGCCATCCCAAGCAGAAGAAATACCAGTGGAAACTAAAACATGAATTAAAACTTTGGTAATCTGCCCAGCCAGTGTGGCTCAGTGTTTGAGCATCAACCTATGAACCAGGAGGTCACAGTTTAACTCCCAGTCCGGAAACATACCGGGTTGAGGGCTCGATTTCCAGTGTGGGGCGTGCAGGAAGCAGCTGATCAATGATTCTCTCTCATCATTGATGTTTCTGTCTCTCTCCCCCTCTCCTTTAATCTCTGAAATCAATACAAGTATATTCAGAGAGAGAGAGAGGGAGAGAGAGAGAGAGAGAGAGAGAGAGAGAGAGAGAGAACACTTAAGGCTTGCAGTATAATTACCTGATACAGTGTTGGGAGCTTATGAATCTGACAACCCTGGACATTGCATTAATTGTTGAGTTTCTGTTAAAAGCTTCTCTAGCAAAATGTGTCTGAAAAATTAATGCAAAGCCTTAGAAGCCTATATAAAAACCGGTGTTCACAGCAGCAGCCAGCACACATTTTCTGCAAAGAGCCAGAAGGTAATTATTTCAGGCTTTGCAGGTCAGATGGTCTGTTGTAATATGTTGTAAAATGATGGGTGTGGCATGTTCCAATAAAACTTTCTTTCCAAAAAGGAGCAGCAGGCTGGATTCAGCCACTGGGCCACCGAATGCCAACATCCAGCCAAAAACAAACAGGCTATCCTATGGAATAAAAGGCTAATAGGCAACTTGTCCCCTCGGGAGTTTGACTGCTCACTCTGACGTGCACTGACCCCCAGGGGATGGCGCGGGACGACGGAAGGCCGAGATTGGCCCTGATCGCTGGCCAGACCGAGGACCCTACCCATGCACAACTGTCGTGCACCAGGCATCTAGCTTCTTCATAAGTCCAAGAAGCAATGTGTCACCATCATTTGACAGTTTCAGACCTCTCAATATTATCCACTGAAAAAAGACACTTCTCAGTACAGGAGAGGCACAAGCTGCTACACAATGTTCTCTAGACAAAAAATCTAATTAAATGGTAGCATCTCAGGCTCTTTACTGATTAACTTCGAGCCTTGACTAACTTGCTAACTGTCTCCTTATGATGTTTCTACACATAAGGCACAGTAACCCCTGCCCAGGCTGTAGAGTTGGTGACAAAAGTATGAGAGATAATCCAAGTGAAATGCTTCATTAAGCACACTGCCAGGCACCGAGTAGAAGCCACAGTTTCTTCTTCCTCCCAGAGTTTCTGGGTCTCACTGGAGACTCCCAAGTAAAATACACTGGAAACCATAATGGTTAAATGAAAGGCTGCAGGTACATCAGAGAGGTATTTGTGTCTTAAAATATGCTGGTGGGTAAATTACAATTCAAACATATAACCGAATAATCATAGGAAAGAATCTGGAGGAGCAAATACCAAAATGTTAAGTATGCATATTTCTGGGAATTACAGGGAATTCTCATTCCTAAATTATCGGTTTCTTAATCACAACTATTCAAACAATGAACAGATACTCTTTTTTTGTAATCAGGAAGAAAGCATCTCTTTGAAGTCCTCTGCCATTAAATGTATCACAACTGAACTGAAAGTAAAAAGACATTTTTTCCTTCATGTGCACACTGAAGAAATCTACAATGAACAGTCCCTAAAGCTAATTTAAAAAGTCAATTAAAACAAAAATGTCTGTGCCTATGTAGCGACATAAATCAAACCCCCTGTTGCTTAGCCAGGCCCACACATTATGCTAGGGGAGCCTTTAACAGGAGCGCCCAATTAATGAAATTAATTGAAGTCTGGGGTTGTGGCAATCACAGGCCCCCAACACTTATCAGGCAATTATACAGCAAACCGGTACACTCTCGGGAACCTGTTGGCTTGGTGATCTCGGCCCGTTTCCTAGAACCAGCTGCTCTGGGTTTGACAAACCAATCACTTCAGGGGACAGGGTTTTTGTTATTCACAACAAAGACATTTCCAAACGCACTGAAACAAACAAACAAACAAAAACAACTGTAAACCATCCCCCCCACCCCCCACCCCCCAGTCCCTGTATGAGGAGTGCAGCTGCTGGGGACTCAGCCAAGCAGAGAGAGAAAAGTTTTACCTACAGGCTACCTGCAGAGAGAATATGCTTCCACCGAGTGTCCGTGCCAGGGCTCCTGCGGAGACTGAGCTACAGTAAATCCTTCAAACCCACAAACATTTGGAAGAGGTTTAACATGAAAATGACAATACATACTCTGAATTTTTGTCAAACAGGCATCGTTCAGCAGTTTCTCAGTCAGAACTCTTCCCATAATTTCTTCAAGGCTTATACAAGTTTACTCCCACTGGAAACCAGAACGGACTTTCTCACATCTCAGAGCTCACTCTGAAACGGCAGAGTCCACCATAACCGTGGTGGTGCTTAGGGTCTCCTTTTCTGTATATACGTGCGTACCATCTGCCTGGCACACTAGCTAACTTCATATTTCCGAGCCCCAAGAATGTTGCATGTATTGCTGCGCCTTAGGGATAAATACTGCATGGCAACTACCAGCTTGAAGGACACACATGTAAACAGATAATGATATTACAGTGTGATAAAAATAGTAATAAAAATTTTACAGGGATCGGGAAGGAGCAATAAACTCTCTAGAAGGTGGAGGCCCAGACAGCTGCCTGGAGGAGGCCAACCCTTGCCAAGTTTCACCACGTGGGCACCGGAGCAGCACAGGGACCAAGGGACACGCACAGTGAGTGAGGTAAGACCTCCAGGGAAGAGTAAGCGTGTAAGCGGGAGATGAAAGGAAAGGAGTCCGGAGAGTCAGCCCTGCGAATCCACATACCTCACACGCTGCTTGGCCTTAGAAGCCGAAGAAAAGAGGTAGAAAAAAATATACAAACCGCTGGCACAGATTACCCTACAGAAATTACAGCCATGGCTCTGTGGCTGAGCACTGAACCAGGAGGTTGTGGTTCAATTCCTGGTCAGAGCACATGCCCAGGTTGCGAGCTCAATCCCCAGTAGGGGGCGTGCAGGAGGCAGCTGATAGATGATTCTCTCTCATCATTGATGTTTCTCTCTCCCTCTCCTTTCCTCTCTGAAATCAATAAAAATATTTTTATAGAAATTATAGCCACACAACAGCTATGGCATCAACAAATCTCTGCTTTGCTTTTCTCCTTTTCTTTTTTTTTTTTTTTTAAGCCCAGCTCAAATGTCTGTGCATTCACAACTGCAGATTCAAGCTTCACAGATGGTAGCACTGGAGAAGCTGGTAATCATGTAGGTTAAACGCAAACCAGTAAGACCAGGCCAGACCCCGCTGTGACTTCCCTGAGGTACAGCCAGTGGCTCCAATCAATTCCCACGGGCCCTGGGGTCCTCACCTAAACCCTAGCCATTCCCTGTCAGCCACAGACTGTATCATCAATCTGAAGGGGTCTCAGAGCAGCCCACACCCCTGCCTCCCCACGCAGGAGTCGCCGGTAGGCTGGGTACCTGCCTCTGCTTGCAGGCTTGAGTGCCAAGGCCTTATCGCCTTGAGAAAATCTCTCCTGCTCCATCTGCGCCTCTGACTCAGCCTTCCCACAGGTCATTTCGCTCTGTAGCTCCCCTCCGCCAACACCGGAGTGAGCAACCTTTGAGAAAGGTGCGTTCGGCGTGCCCATCTCTTTTCTTTAGAAAGTTCTAGGAGATTGCTCTAACAGGTGGCCTGGCCGGTGTGGCTCAGTGGCTGAGCATGCAGGAGGCAGCCGATCAATGATTCTCACTCATCATTAATATTTCTCTCCCTCTCTCTCTCCCTTCCTCTCTGAAATCGATAAAAACATACTTAATCAATAAAGTCTAGTCCCACAAGTGTAATCTAATAGCTCATTAAAGGTAGCATGGGTCCTGCCAGGTGTTACAAAATCTCGCCTGATCCGTGTGCCTAATGGGCCAGAGAGGTGTCACGGGGACCAGCGTCGGGGAAGTCGGCAGCATCTACCTGGACAATCTCAAAGCCAAGGCCGAGGCCGCTGAACGCTCCGCTCAGCTCCCACAGGAAGTGAGGCCTCGGGAAGAGGAACTCGGGCACATGTTATTTCGATTCTCTTGCTGTTGAGCACACAGGCTTGCGGTTTCCTGCGAACATGGCCTGAGCCGCTTAGCAGAGCCCCGCGCTGCAGGGAGAAGCAAGCTGCAAATGGCTGCTCTTGCACAGGTGAGGGCCCCAGCAGCTGTATCCTGTTATCCAGAGGAAACGGAACCATCGGCGGCAGGAGGGCCAGCACAGGAGAGCGGGACCATAATTTGAGTAAGTGCTGACACTCTTATCCCTGTGGCTGTCAGAATGAGAGACTTTAAATTTAGAAATATCTGCACACAGCTGGGCTTTATGTAAATTAACTTCAGAGGGGGCTAAAATAGATATCCGGTAAAGAGACTGCCAAGTTCAGGCCTTTACACTTCCTTCGTCCTCCCCAACCTTTATGGCCCAAAAAGTATTAACCCAATTACTTAGAAATCCTTTGAAAGACTACCGACTACAGGCCAGTAGGCCCTCCCTCACACAGTGCGACATTACTGGGCTGGCCAGCCTTACCTGGACACACGCCAGGGCCTGGAGCGGCCACCTGTTGGGAATTATTCAGTGACATCCAGCCCACCTTCTTGGACAAATTACATGGCAAAAGCACTATCAGATTATGACCCTGAGTGGCAGGCAGGAGAGGTGTTAGAAACAGACCACAGGAAGGTTTCAATGTTTTAAATTGTGAAAATGGTTACTTTGTCTCGGGGATTTTGAGACATTGTCTTCAATGAAGTGGAAATCTTTCTCAACCTCTCACATGGGGAGAGAGGCCTCCCTAATCTCTCAGTGACACCGGCTGGGGCCACAGGACCCGGACCTGCATGCCTCCGGCCACCGTGGAGGAGGGACGGTTCTCAGGCATTTTGAAGACGCTAAGGGACAAAAAGCTGGGGCTTCTTCTGTTGGCGATTAATAAAGATAATTCCCTTTCAATTCAGACCTACTGCTTCAGCAACAAACAGAACAAGTGTTGGATAATACTAAGGTAATGGGTAAGATTAGATCTCAACTAAGTTATACTCTACGACCCGGTTAAAAAACATCCTGATGTATTGATCAATGCATTGACAGTGGTTTAAAAAGAATGATTTAAAGGGCAGCTTTGCATCCAATTAAAAAGTTACTGCTATTCTAAGTTTGGGTGGTATTACATTTGTTCTGTAATTAAAAATAGCAGATACACATGAAACTGTAGAGATGATTCCTTCAATTGCCAGTGTTAATAGGAAACTCTTAGAGGGCCACATATGTTCACAACTTATCAAACACTGCACAGATGGAAAATCAATTTCCCCAGCTGAACTCAGTTAAAAAAGAAAGTTGTCTTAAGAAATACAAAAGTGATACTTGAAAACATTTTAGGCGCATATCAGAAAGGCATCATGATTATCACTTTCTGTAAATGCAGAAACAGACCAAATTACTACGCATGTGAGATTCTAAATATTTAACATATTTAAGGGAGAAAAAGGTAGGCATTACCACACAATACCCTTGCCTTTAACTTACACTTCAAAACTCTAAAGAATACATAGTATAGATGTTTCATGATGTCAATGTTATAACAGAATGACCCAATTGTTAATAATTTGGTCATAATAATCCATTCAATTGGCTCCTTTTCCTGAGAATCTTTACAATAAAAACCAATTAATTTTTTTTTTGGGGGGGGGGGCTAAAGATTACCAGGCGTACTGTGGTAAAGTAAAACTTGCTCTGCAGGTTTTGTTAAATGGGAGCGAGGGGAAAAGGGAGAAGCCGCCACCTGTGTCCTCAGAGACCCGGCATCCAGAAGCGTCCAGTACGGAAGGGAGGGAGGTGTAGAGCAAGCCTGCAGACAGAAGATGCCCGCAAGGTGACAACAGGCGGTCGTTCCATTTAACACAAAGCCAACGTGTGCTCTAGACCGGCGGCTGCCAACCTTTCGGCCCTCACAGACCACGGGTTGGCGACCACTGCTCTGCGGAGACTGTGGATGGACAAGAGACTATAAATAGCCCAGAGGAGCTCTCCAGAGAGCTCTTAGACCTTGACCTCCTAAGGTCTCGCCATTGTGGGGCCACTTAAATTAAATGCCGCCCCCCCCCACACACACACACACAGCAGTCGGCTCGGCGCTGGAACAGTCATGGCTAGAAGACGCCAGAATTCAGACTGATCTCAAACACAGAAGAGCGAAGGCTGCTCCAAAAACCAGCGCCGGCCACAGCAGAGCATCGCATCCGGACCGTCCAGCCCAGTGAGAGAGGATGGGTGCTGAGGCCACTGCTGGGGGCGAGGGGAGGAGGGAGCTGTCCTCCACCCCTTGCTCGCTCGCTTTGGGGCCTTTCTCCTCGGTCTGAAACAGTATGATCACTCCCCTCCGAGAACCACTGGAGGTCACTAAACCCGTGCAGCATGAACGTGGCGACACAGAAGATGCTCTACACGTGTGTCTTCCACTGCCAGCAGCCGAGCCAACAGGCATGCTGGCGTCGGACAACCGGACAACCAAGAAGGAAAAAGGCACGCAGGGCGGAACACTGGGAGCACAGCCCTTCCTGCTCACTGGCAGAGGCCTTGGAAAATAGATCCCACTTCCCTAACCAGTCTGGTTCAGTGGATAGAGCATCAGCCGACTTCAGGGTCCTGGGTTCGATTCTAGGCAAGGCAAGTACCTTGGTTACAGGCTCAATCCCTCACCCTGGTGAGGGTATAATTCCTGGTGAGGGTATAATTGATTCTCTCTCACACACTGATGTTTCTCTCTCTCTCTCTCTCTCTCTCTCTCTCTCCCTCCCCACCTCCCACTCTCTCTAAAAATCAATGGAAAATATCCTAAGGGGGAGGGTTGACAAAAACAAAAAGTAGAGCCCACTCCCATTCCCAGCACATCGGGGGTTTAAAGTTAAAGCCTCAGGAATACCTCTCTCCCCCTAAGATGAAAAGGGCTTTGACTACCAAACTTGGGCTCCAAACAGTTGTCTTTGTGGCTGGCTCCCCATCAGCAGGAAGCAGACGGTAAAACCACATGCCAACCCTCTCTCAGTCTCTGCCCCACGAGGTAAAGCTCTTGGGTCAACTCTTCTCTTGGTTTTAAAAATATACTCCTGATTCCTCTTTCCCTCCCTCCGTTCCCCTTCGCAAAAGCTGGTAAAACCAAACCAAAGGTCGCATTCTAAGTCATCTCCAGGAGCGTTTACCTGGAACCCAACTGCCCCAGTACCTCCTGCAGGAAAAGCTAAGCGAAGACGAAGGCAAGGAGTGACGGCTGGCTCCTCCCACCCCCCCCCCAAGGCCCCTCCCCCCCAGCCTGGCACATAACATGTGTATGGAGAGACCTGTCATTTTCTATCTCATCTGTTTGCACAGAAACAGGGACACTGGTAAACGTTCAAAGAACAGAAAGGATTGGCAACGGGCTCCAATTATACCAACTGATCTCATCCTCTGGTTACAAGCTGCTTCCTGGCATCTCAAATCCACTTCTGAAACTCAAGGGCATTGTAAAAGCACCCACACCACTCCCTCTCTCCGGCACACACTGGAATTCCTCTTCAAAACCACACCATGTACATGTAACCCACCGACAGGGAAGCTGTAGCCTGTGGCTGTACTCCATGTGTGTTCTTCTCGTTAGTTCATCCAAAAGGCGAGCACCCGAATTCTACAGAGCTGACACCTCCTAGCTTACCAACTGCAGAGACGTAATACCAACACCATCTTCCAGTCACCTCGCTAACCCTCATCTCCTAGCTTACCAACTGCAGAGACGTAATACCAACACCATCTTCCAGTCACCTCGCTAACCCTCATCTCCTAGCTTACCAACTGCAGAGACGTAATACCAACACCATCTTCCAGTCACCTCACTAACCCTCCCACAATGGCGAGATTCACGGTTCAAGTCACCTGTATTCGGCCACACAGCCTGTAAGTAGTGAGCGCCAAAATCTGAACCCGGATCCGACTAAACAATCCATGCCCTTCGCCTCTCTGCCCTCTGCTGCCTCATCTCGTCTTCCGCCGGCTCCTGACCCCCTTTCTCCCGCTGTGAAGGAAGGAGCGGGGTCAGGTCCTGGTGGGAGTGCCTCCCATCTCTAGCCTGGCGCCATTCCGCAAACTGAAATGCCGCTGCCTTAGGTGTGCCACAGATGGGCCGATGATTGCCTGAGGGGGGGGACTGAGCACAGCGGGAGGCGAAGGAAGAGAAGTTCTCCTTCATTCAAGTGGAAACACTGGGCGGAAGAGGCGGCGCTGCCCAGACTGAGAGAGGAAGGGAGGAGCGAGGCAGAGGCATCGGTCCATCTGCTTAGATGCCGTTTGCAGACTGCTCGTGGCTCCATCTCCCTAAGGGGCCCTCCTGCTTCCCAGCGGCAGCGAACGGCCTCAGGAAAAGGCAGCGGCAGTTACCCAACAAGTACAGCGACTCCACAGCCAGCGTGTTCCTGCCACGTCCAGTGGAAACGCGGCCGAGCTGAGAATCGGCTGGAATGGCCTCCCTCCTGCACAAACAAGGAGAACGTCCCCGGCTGAAACCCGCCACCCAGTAACTGAGAGGAGCACCAGACCGTCTGAGGTTTCCCCCCAAAGCCCACAAAACCCGCAGTAATCAAGCGTCCACACCGATGCCCGAGCATCCAGGCACGAGCAGGGAGATGTTCCCGTTCAAACTCGCAGTGTTTATCAATCACTCACTGAGATGCAGACTGTAAAAGGAGCAGACGGCCTATCGCTTCACGGCCCGGATTGAAAGGGACTCTGACTTTCCTTCCCGGAAATGAGCAGTCTCGAAGTTTGCTATAAAGCTGAACAGAAGATCATAAAACAAAGCAGTTACAAAGCAAGGTGCACAGGCTACAGACACACATTCCACAACCTTCTATTACAGACCTGATCGCTACCCCGGAGGAGAGCAAGGAGCCAATGAGGAATGCAGATGGAGATAGAGAGCACCAGAGCCGGGGATCTGAAAACCCGGCGCTGGACTCTCGGAGGACACACTCCGGTAACCTCCAGGTGTGGGCTGACCAAAGCCCCCGCTTCCGGACGGCAATTGTGGCAGCCCGTGGGGCCTGTGACCTTGGTCTCCGCTCTAAAGAGACGAGAGGAAGAAACTACCGTTCTCAACTCCCTCTCAAG
This sequence comes from Lasiurus borealis, assembly GCA_004026805.1. Lineage (NCBI taxonomy): Eukaryota > Metazoa > Chordata > Mammalia > Chiroptera > Vespertilionidae > Lasiurus > Lasiurus borealis. The sequence goes on from PVJN01012597.1 coordinate 43,326, forward strand.
TCCATCCCTTCAAGCGGATGGCACACAACACGTACGGAATAAGTTACCTGGAATAGCTGGTTCTGACGAAACCAAGAGAAAAGCAAAGGAATAAATAACCATGTGGAGGGCGTATTCCTCCACACGGATATTTGTGAAGCTTCCCAAACTCTTGAGAAGTGGCTGTTAGCCCCATCCTACAAGAAAATGGTCATCGGGGTTCCAAGCACTTGTTTGTGGAAGGACACCCCAGCTCAGGAGTGATAAACTCTGTCTGCAGTTTGGTGCCAAAGCTCTTCCTTCATTAACCCTAGAGAGAAGCATTGATTGGTTGCCTCCTGCATGTCCCACACTGGGGGATCAAACTGTGACCTCTTGGTTCATAGGATAATGCTAACCACTGAGCTCACCAGCCGGACAAGGAAGAGGGAACAGGGGCTTAGGGCAGTATTTCCAACTTGACCAATCCGGACAGCCTCATCAGTGCACGCTAGCTGGGTGTGAGCATGCAAGCACGCTTTTCTGAAAGGTGAAGGTCAGAATCCGAGGACTCTGGCATCCAGTTTCATCCACGGCCCCCAGCACGCCCCCCACCGCATCATCCGGGAGAGAAAAGCCCGGCCCGGCAGGAGCCTCCCGAGGCTGCTCTGCCACAGCAGCCTGGTACCCACAGAATCCCTGCCTCCGATGCGGCCACTCCCGTCAAACGCATCCGTGTCCTCTCTGCCCTTCCCAGAACCACGAAGAGGGGAGCAGGAGAGGAGAGCATGTGGCCACTCCCATCAAATGCATCCGTCTCCTCTCTGCCCTTCCCAGACACACGAAGAGGGGAGCAGGAGAGGAGAGCATGTGGCCACTCCCGTCAAACGCATCCGTCTCCTCTCTGCCCTTCCCAGACACACGAAGAGGGGAGCAGGAGAGGAGAGCAGAGAAGAGAGGCGACGGGAACAGCAGCGCACACAGGAGGAGCCAGTGTTCGCTGCAGGTCTCCCCAAGAGCCAGCCCTGGCACGTTTCAGAAACCCAGCGTCTCCTCCCATTCTGTGCAGCTCAGTCTTGGTGCCAACTTCATCTCCCAGCTCCTTCCAGTGCGGTCTGTAGCCTCAGAAAGCAGCTCTGGGGATGGAATCAGCAGGTTGGCTGAGACCGGACATTTGGGGGAAAGTAGGACAATCGAGCCTCCATTCCTCCCGGCTCCCTGCTCATCCTTTTCCTGCTCCTGATAAACAATGTCAAACAGCAATGATTTCTGCTGAATTCTTCCATTAAGTTTAGGAAATGTTTATCCCTGTTCCTTCAAAGGTTTTTTCCTATCCCATCCTCTCTTCTTTTCTAAGACTCCACTTACATGCACATCAGAGCCTTTTTTTCATTGTCCTCAGATCTCTGGGATTCTGTTCATTGTTGTTTCAATTCCTTCTCTCTGTTCTTATCGCTCTAAAAGTTCAGTGATTGTTCGGGGGTCATCTCTGTTAAGGGCATCCTATAAAATTTTTATTTCAGATCATTTTTCTCGTTTCACATTTTTATTTCTGTGCCGAGATTTTGCAGCTTTCCGTTACAAGTAGTTCTTCCTGCAGACAGTAACACCAGCTGCTGTTAAACCCTTCTCCGCTGAACCCCACGCTGGGGTCATTGGGAGCAATCTCCAGGGACTAGATTTCTCTTTGGAATGGATCACAATGTCCCATGACTTCAGATTTTGCTTAATTTTAGGCTGAATCCTCGACAGTGTGGTGGCTCTGGATTGTCCCACTCCTCCAGTCTCTGTGAGCAGCCAGCTAGCTGACTCCCTCCAACCCCACTGGTGCGCAGATCACTCCACTGTTCGGTGAGTATTCCTGGGAGATGGTGGGTCATTTTCATTTTTCCTCTACTTCCGGTTCTAAGTTTCCCGAAGTTAAGTTACACACATTTCCATATTGAGCACACATTGAAAGTCAGGATAAAGAGGGCACTTACTTTTAAGGGACAATAAAGGTTAGTGGGACAGACGCCACACCCCTTGAAGAGACCTACTTCTATTTGGCAAACACTCAAATCTCTTTTCATGACACGCTGACTTAGAAGGGTCACATATGGCCTGGCCGGCGTGGAGCTGCTGAGTGTCAACCAGGAGGTCACGATTCCATTCCCTGTCAGGGCACCTGCCTGTGTTGTGGGCTCGATCCCCAGTGGGAAGCGAGCAGGAGGCAGCCGATCTATAATTCTCTCTCATCATTGATGTTTCTATTTCTCTCTCCCTCTCCCTTCCTCTCCGACATCAACCTTCCTCTCTGAAATCAGTAAAAATACACTGGGGGAGGGAGAGGCTAAATACAGCATTCACTACAACGTGATTACAACTCAAAGTAATCCCTCCCAGGGCTACAGTTCTGTCCGTGAAGACAGACGGTCAATGGGAAAGCCCACTATAAGAGCAAGGCATTCTGTCTGCTGCCACGCAGCAGTCCTGCCAAGCACAGGCCTGAGGAAGCAGCGGTGCCACGGACAGTGGCTACAGACCTCGCCAGGAGTCAGGACGACAAGCAGCCAGCGTGGCGCTGCCACCTAATGCCACTGCTTCGATGCTCCCGCTGCACAGACGGACGGACTCGGCCCGCCGCCTCCCGGAGTGGGAGGCCCTCCCTTTTAAGAAAGTCCTAATGGCTCCCCGCTTTCATTTTTTTAAGCCTTTAAAAGCCAAGAATGTATTTTGCTCCACTCCATGTTCTCGAAAGCACCTGGCACAGTACCCACCACATAGCAATGGGGGGCGGGGGGGGAAGACTCTCACTTTCGAGGTGAATAGACCTGGCTTAGAATTCTAGGTGTGCCTCTCACTGTTTGAGACTCAGTCACTTTGAGAGATGCTGATACAGGTTATTTCTATGAGGTCTGGGACACTCCATTTGACTTCTCTAACCTTCCGTCAAAACAGAGCCGATCATATTTTCTTCAACGCTCTAGGGAGGCTTAGGCAGAAAGTGTGAGCGAATGTCAGCTCCAGCCGCGCCTGGCACGCCGAGACCGTCGATCACAGCGCTGCTGTCAGTGCTGAGTGGACTCAGAAAATGTCCCGGCGCTGAGCCTCAGGAGCGTCAGGAGGCTCGGGGGCTCAGGAGAAGCGGTGACCTGACCCGAGGTGAGGGCGCACGGTGGGGGCCGGGCTGCGACCCGGGGCCGGAGAAGAGAGCCAGGGGGGCAGCCGTTCCCTCCAGGCTCCGAGGCAGTGCGGTCCTCGTGATGTGGCTTCTGACTGAGAAGAAGCGGTCAGGATTAGTGTTCATCTCCAACACTTATCAACAGCCATCCCCAACCAGAGCGGAAGGCCTGTTTAGCTGAAACCGTCAGTGTGCATATCTGCGTGGCTGACAACTAAACACTGCTGCATTTGCTTATAACAGGAGGAGAACTTATCACAGTTTAGAGAGAGAGGACAGAGGGTATGATTCTCTTCTCCAGACGAAAGCTTGGAACATGCTGGGGACTATAAAAGGACTTCTCTATCTTTCCATGTGTGAGGCAAGGCAAATAAGGAAGTACAAAAGGAAGTACACCAAAGAATTCCTTATCTATTTTACTTCCTTCTTTTCCACCAAGGAGAATGAACGTCAGACTACATGAAATAGAACAAATGACAGCAAAGAAAAAAACAGCCCAAGACGTGGAGAAAGTTTGCATGTCTGGTTCAAAGGAGTTTGTCCCAGGCCGGAGAGGTGCTCCCTGCGCCCTAAAAGAGGATTTAAGAAGAAAAGAGACGGAAGAGTATTTTGCAGTAGGAAAGCAGAGTTCTTTTTTTCTTAGTAACTGTCTTCATCCACTGGATGGATAAGTGTGTCTAAACTTCAACAAGTACCTGTCCAAATCTCCCATGATACTGTGGTGAAGAAATCTGGGCAAAAGGGACAGTAAATAGAGAGAGCGTCGGTCTGAGGACTGAAGGGTCCTGGGTTCGATTCCGGTCAAGGGCATGTACCTTTGTTGCAGACACCTCCCCAGTAGGGAGAGTACAGGAGAGAGCTGATCGATATTTTTAACTCTAAACCTCTCCCTTTCTCTCTGTAAAAAAATGAATAAAATATATATATTTTTTAAAAAGGACATGGTGGCCCTAGATCAGTGGTCTGCCAACTGCGGCTCTCTGGCCCCTTGAGTGTGGCTCTTCCACAAAATACTACATGCCGATAAGCAAGCACATGCAGTGCGAGTGAAACTTCGTGGCCCTTGCGCAGCAGTTTTCGGCTCTCAAAAGAAATTTCAATCGTACTGTTGACATTTGGTTCTGTTAACTAATGAGTTTTCGGGCCACTGCCTAGATATACAATTAAAATTTAGATTTTAGTATGATCACAATTCCCTCTCCCCCAACACATGCGTTCCTTTGTGCTTCTAAAGCCACAGCACATTGTTGTTCTAGGAAAATGGGGAAGCAGTACAGGAGGAAGACACTATGCCCCAGAGCTCACAATTGCCACCCCCAACCCTGTAATAGTTTCAACAACAAAGCAAATTAGTAACTGAGTTTTTACCAGAGGCGAATGCAACTCTCCCCCGCCCACCTCTGACCAATTCTGATAACACTTTGCCGAGGTCCTGAATATCCAATAACAAAATTAAATATACAGACGATCTGAGATTCATTAAGAATACTAATACATTGAAAGTTAGACTGAAGATCCAAAATCCTTGAATGGCTAAAAGCAGATACATGAGAGGCTAAATGTATCAAGATGAAATTTAATATGGATACAAATGAGTCCAACATTTCTACATCAACACTCAGGGCAAAACACCCAAGTGAACCGAGAGGAGAGAGAAGAAACCTGTCAGATTGGCATATGCAGCAAGACCGGTGGCTTTTGGGAGCCAACCTTCTCTCCTCTGTCAACAAGATAAATTAAGGTTATGGGTCAAAGAAGGGGATAATCTAGCTCAATGTTTTAATGGCTATTAGGAGTCCAAATGAAAAAAAAAAAAGTGAATGAGCTTCATTCAGAGAGCTTAGGTGAGTTAATTCAAGATAAACCAGTTACTAAATGCTTGGTCAAGGTGATGCTCAGGGGGGCAGGGGTGATGATAATGCTGTAAAATTAATGCGGGGACTGTAAAAACTCTGAACATACTAAGAGCCATTGCACTGTACGCTCTACAGAGGCGAATTATATCGCAACAAACTGTTTTAAGAGTTCAGAATGGAAGCCAGGTCCACACCGTTCCCATTTTGTGGAAGCGCTCTTACCATTTGAAAAGCAGAGCAGAGCCGTTTTCTGACCGCCCGCCTGGTGCTGGCTTACTGTCTGCCGGTTTCCGTAGTTTGGAAAGCAGGAGCGGGAACGCGAAGTCCCGTCCGGTAAGGAGCACACCGGAACCAATGAAGTCACGGAAACCGTGGCTCCAGCCTTCCCGCGCGTTGTTTGGCACTGACTTTGCCCCAAAACAAAAAAGGCACCTCATGTACCTGACCTCCATTTCCAAGAGTAAGACCAACATGCAGTCTACAGTAACATTACTGACACACAGGTTCCATGTCATCGTCTACACTATTCCACAACTCCGTTTCCCTGCCTTCATTACAGGATTGCGGTTATTTCTATCGGGGCCACACAATTTTGTACTTGATACTATAGAATCGTACGTACTTCTATGAGATCACAATTTGATTCTGCCAGGGCACATCCTGGGGTGCAGGTCCAGGGGAGGGGGGTGGGCGTGTGGGAGGGAGTCAATCAAGGATCCTCTCTCATCAGTGATGTTTCTCTCCCTCTGCTTGCTCCCTGAAATCAATTTATATATATATATATATATATATATATATATATATATATAGTTATGATTATTTATTTTAAAGAAAAGGGGAAGGCATGGTCACCTAGCCAGACACTTAGGCACCTTCTCTCCGCACAGCCCTCACACCCAACAGTGGTTTTCTCATCCCTTCCCTCCGTCTCCACCGTCACTTACATGGAGATTGCTCCTGGCGTGTTGCACCCACTGCATCTTCCACATCCGGTCCGTCCTCCATCCTCATTCACAGTCTCCCTTCAAGTTCCCGCGCAGCTATTTCCTTCTCCTTAACCTCCTACGTGCACCTCAGCAAACCCTGTTTACTGTACCTCTACAGTGTCTCCGGGTCCCTCCTCACCCAAGCCCTCACCCTCGCCCTTAGACTGTCGCTTCCCTACTGTTCTCCCGGCCTCGAAGCAAAATCTGTCCTCCGCGTTATCACAAGGGTCAACTGGCCCCAATGGGGATGTGATTCGGACCGCCTGCTTTTCCACAATAAGGCCACCCCCCAACCCCCAATTCCTTCCTGCTGCCGTCACAAGCCCAGCAACAGCAGGCTGCTGGCCAGTCACGGGCTTGTACAGCTAAGTAAAAACCAGAGGAAAAGCGTCAGGCGCCGTGCCATTCCAACGAGACGATACAAGTAACTCCGGGCCCTCTGCATCCCTGCTCCATCTCACTAATACACGGAACTTCATTAATGATCTTTCTCCCCAAGTCAGCCCCCAGGGCAGGAGTGTAACGGAGACAAAGAACCGCCTACGGGAGCCCAAGGGAAGATGCGATCCAATGAATCCTCTCACAGCACACAGCTGCCTAAACGTCCAGATGCAAGACAGGCAACCGGAACTCAAAGATGTGTCAGGACACAAGCCATCCCGATCAACCAACGTCTTCCCGCAATGACCCACAGGAGCCCTAAGACGGACCAGTTTATGCTCCTGGTGTCAGAGTCGGAACGCACCGGCCGGTGTTCTCTGGGCTGGCTCCCGGGGCGCCCCTCAGCTCTCGCTGGGCGCTCTCTCCGTGTAAAGTGGGGAGATGGTCACGTGCTCCTGTGTCCCAGGGGTCTCCAGAGCAAGGCCCACACACTGTGCTAACCGAAGACTCCTTAAAATTATCTCCCACCTTTCAAACGTGTAAACAACCCCAGGAGGTTCGTTCCAAAGAACTGTGTGATCAGATAACACCCAGTACTTTCCCAGATCGGACGATAAGGGCTCTTTAATTGAGTCAGCCTATAGAGGATGAGGGAGAAGAAGTCACTTAAGGTCTTCCTATTTTAGGAGAAAATAGTCGCATTTTAGGAGAAGACATTAAATGGAAAAACAATACACATGACCTTGAGCACATGCTCCCTGCCTTAATTTCCTCAGCTGTAAGAGCAGTTTTGAAACCCGCTATGACTATCATATGAAGGGTTAGCTTCTGTGGTAAAAGAAGCGATGGCTACAGGCAGAAAGAGCTCCAACAAGGGAGGGAGAAGGCAGTGCACAAAATCTACGCACAGGGCTGAAACCGGTGTGCCTCAGTGGATAGAGCGTCAGCCTGTGGACTGAAAGGTCCCAGGTTTGATTCCGGTCAAGGGCATGTACATTGGTTGCGGGCACAACCCCAGTAGGGGGCGTGTAGGAGGCAACTAATCGATGTCTCTCTCTCATCGATGTTTCTAACTTTCTATCCCTCTCTCTTCCTCTCTGTTAAAAATCAATAAAATATATATTTTTTAAAATCCAGGCATAGGGAGTGTTGCTGGAATCCTGGTGTGAGCCCCATTATTTTATTTTTTATGTTTTCATTTATTTCAGAGAAGAAGAGAGA